>PQWD01004660.1:0-27586 GCA_019425675.1 Leucinodes orbonalis | reverse complement strand
GTACCACAGTGTCTCTTTCTCACACACTATTAAATACCTTAAGGAAAAAAGGAATGAAGATATGCAGTGCCGTTGTTATTTTAGTCGTCCTTCCATGTCTTTATGGTTCCTAGCTTTTTGGCATGGACTTATAAAAAACACGGGTGAAATCTCGATAACTTTAAAAGTGTGTCGAAAATCGGTCAGTTTTTGTATAGAAAATCACAAAATATTAAGACATTGAACGTGCATCTGTCAACAGAGCCATAGACTATGTAAGGAAAAAATCTAGAACATAGCATGGCTTGTGTTTTTAATGGTGCAAGAACCATATTACACAAAAGTAAAACAATGCAGAAAGTACGTATCATAGGTAAATCAGTAAACATTTTTTTTTCTCAAAATGATATTATAGACATAAGCTCTCATTTCGGGGACACTTGAATATATTAATTACACTCCGACCTTTTGAATGTACTAAAGTGCCTTTAGGAAAAGTATAAAAAAACTTTTGAAATCGTTGGAATATCATAATTTGGGTTTGAAATCGTGAAATCGCAAATAAAGGATAACGTATTATTCTATTGGAAGATGAGGCTTGTCAATGACTAAACTGGTAATACCTATTTGGTAAAAAATTGATACAAGTCCGGTGGTAGACAGTATACCTCAGAAAGAAAGTGAAGTGTCTGAATCCAAATAAGGTTGGAGTAATGACAACATTTATTGTAAATTTACCACCAGTTTAAAAAGCATAATTTATCTAAAATATTAAACAAGAAACTTGATTCTAAGTATTTAAAACTTTGGTTACACTAAATTATTTATAATGGCTACATTTACTCAAAGGAAATATACAAAAACAAAAGTGTAGGTAATGTAAGTCTAGCATACCAACAACTAACTACGCGCCATTCAAATCATAACTTCAATAAGTAAATTGAAAATCAAGTCACCTCATTTCAGCGTTTCTCTCGTGATGAAGTGAAAATTAAGCACAACTGTACATTTAGAACTTTTCACTTTACCATCGCGCAAAATTTTCCAGAATCCAGAATACTTAAAAAAAAAAAAACATGGCCGCTTTGTGAAAATTACCCCGTGCGGCTATCAAAGAGAATTTACAACAAAGAAATTGAAGTTGCCGGAATGTTTTTACGTCTATTATATTCCCGGTGGGTAGTTATTACTGGTAGTTACAGGAGTAGAAGATAAAGGCGGAGATCACGCGATTCATTTTTCTAATTGCGCGACGCCGTATTTCCCCAGTTTCCACTCGGATTATGAAATGAGACACTGCAGATTATTTGATAAAGTTAAAACACATAGGTACCCAATATATTTATAACAAATAAAGATTTTTAACAAATAAAGATGACGACCCATTTGGTGTTGCGGTTGAGACGACGACTGCAATACCAAGGATTCCGGGTTCGATCCCCGGGCAGTACTAAATTTGTGTGCATGAACATGTCTGTTTGTATTGATCTAGCGCGCTCGACTTAGCATGTTATATTTTTTTTATGTATAATATGTATTTATTCACAAAAAAAACATTTATATAAGCATGTTTATCCGTTGTTTAGTACAGGCTTCACGCTTAAATTTGGGCTGTGTGAATGTCAGTGGATATTATTTTTATATCATTATGTACAAACATGTAAGTTTTGTGTTGAATCAATAAACTTATAGACTTGTGTAAACACTATGAAGAGTGAAATCGAGTACATTAGCGTTTCTTTAAATAAGAACCTACTTGTGATTCAAATTACTTCCCCCAAATATGTAGCACTTTAACTGATACAAAAATCAATAATTTTTAACTCCTAAGAATCATGTGAAATTCTTTACAATTGATCAATAATCGGGGGGCACGGGAGTGCCCCCGCCAAGTCGAGCGCGTAGCAAACACTGCTGTATCATCATCCTTTACAGGATCAATTTCGCCTCATTTTCAGACCCCAATTTGAGAACATTGGGATAATAATAGAACGCTGAAATTTTCGTCATCTAGTAAAGTATAATAACATACTTGAAATCCAAAATTTCAAGTCTGTAGGTCATTTAGTTCCGACGTTAAGCGAAAGCAAAGTTTGGCATTTTCGATAGATAGACACTCACTCATGACCATCAAAATAGAACTAGTACTTCCCATTAAATCAGAGAGCTGAAATTTGGTACAGAGTTAGGGTTTAATGGCTACATAAAGGGAAACCTATAAAAACTTGTATAATCGAAGATCTGGAGTACCTGGGGACCCTGATTAGATAACAAAAGAGCTAAGCCAAACCATAAGAGATCGACATACCGCCTTTAAACAATATATATTCAACATGGTGGGCCGCTTCATTGGCAGTGCCCCCGCCAAGTCGAGCGCGCTAGACCAACACAGACTTGTTCATGCACACAAATATTTGTCCTGACCGGGGATCGAACCCAACACCCAGAACCCTTGGTGTAATAGCCGACTTCTCAACCACTACACCAAATGGGTCGTCCAATATGCTTTTCAAGTTTCTACAAAAAGAAGTGAAATCCCACCAAAAACATTCTGTAAAAAATCTAGCCAAGTCTCGATGGAACTGCTTCTGCTTGATTATCTCTAAAAAATTATGAAATCAAGACAAAGACGGGCCAAGCCTAAGGTTCCTTACTGCGTTTACTTTGTTATTGTGGTAAATGGTAGTATGGTAAATGTTGTGTGACTTGGCCGTTGAAGAGTATTCAATTAGATTTTTTACAGAATGTTTTTGGTGGGATTAATATAAAAATCAGAAAGATAAATAAATGTTGACTAAAAAACATCAACATTCATTTTATTTATTCATAAACAGTAATATTTTGTGTTTTTATTTACTAGCTTATTAAAATAACAAATTATTATCACATAAAATTTCACCTTAAACACAATAAAGAATAAGATTAAGCAATAGTTATAAATTTGTGATGACAGAAATTTAATATTTTCAATTAAGTATGGAGTGAGGCTGGTTCAAGGCGGTTTGCGCCCGCGCGCTTTATAAAGTAGTACCAGCTATACTTCTTCAACGAAATGCGATAATTTACATATTTATTATTTATTAGGTACAACTTTTATGACAAATCTATATGGTATTATGTTCCCCTTAAAAAACATAATATGAGTTCAATAACAGGTCGAATGGACGCCAATGATTCTAAATTCACACTGTATTTTTAGGTAATAGGAGGTACGCAATTAAGCAAACAGCCCATCTGATGGTATTTTACTGTTGCAGTAACGTATTTTGCCTTTTCATCTTACTTAAAGAACGGGTGTAAAATCACGTGAGGCTTTTCAGATAGATAACTGGAAATTAATTTCATTAAAAGATTAATACTATTGAATCATATGAACACATTTATTATATTTTAGTAAATTCTTACGTGGCTGCGGACTAATACTAGCAGGGTATACTTATAACAGCAAATATATCAAACAATACCTAGTTGCCATGCCCTCAGTCTATAAAAGCCATTAGAGTGTGGGACTTATGTCATGTAACAATTATATGTTTGGTTTTCGTTAAGGGCTTGAGAGGAAGGCTCTGATATCGTTTCTTATGAGAACACACTGCTCTCATTTCAGTATAGGATATAGTTCCGAAACTTCCAACTGAAAGATAGTAAAGTTTACTCACGATATAGTAAATTTCATATCATTTAAAATTTCGGCTATATTGAATAATAATAATAATAAATATCCACTGACATTTACACAGCGCCATCTAGCCCCAAGTTAAGCGTGAAGCTTGTATTATGGGTACCAAACAACGGATAAATATACTTAAATACATTTTTTTTTCGTAAATACATACATATCATACATAGAAAACACCCAGACCAATACAAACAGACATGTTCATGTACACAAATGTTTGTACTGCCCGGGGATCGAACCCGGAACCCTTGGTGTTGCAGCCGACCACTCAACCGCAACACCAAATGGGTCGTCAAATGCCAATGAATGAATGCTGAACATAGGACGAATTTGATAGAGTAAAATTCCGACGGTTGCCCGCAATTTTGCATGTCATATGACCACACCACAGTACTGTTGTACTACCTTCAACAAGGACTTTTTACTGCAGCGGCCATCTGTTCTTTGAGCTAAATTTACGGAAATTTAGCCCTGCTACACAGTTGGCTATATTTGTAATTATGTATTATTTTGGGTAAAATTTGTACCAATAATTTTGTACCATATTGAATTATTTTTTTAATTGTTTACAAAATGATGTATGTAGTAGAAACATACTGTTCAATATCTAACCAGAGTCATTCATTGACGTTGCAAATCCTATAAACCTTTTACAATCATTTGATGTTGTCCTACGCATACTTATAATGTTACGATAGCATAGAATTTAAGTTAAATAGACAATTTTTATGTCATAAGTCATAACAGTGTACTTGTTGGCAAAAACAAATGATGGTCCGAATATTCACAGGGGATAATTATTAACTACATTTACTAAGCCCACTGCTTTCAACAGGATTTCCAACCAACCGGGTGGCGGCTTAACTCCTAATGGAAACGTCTGGAAATATTGTTATTATTTTAGTCCATATAAGTGAGTTTTCTTTCAAAGCATCACACTGTATAGTTTTCATATTATTTTTGTAGAAGCTTTAAGGTTTCACAGGCTTAATATTCCTTGATAGAAAAAAAGATCTACACGGATATTTTAAATCTAACTTTTCGTGCATGTGTGATATTTACTATTTATGTACTGAGTCCATCGCTAGATTATCTTTAGTAGACTAGTAAAATTCTGCAAAATATCTGCCCTCTCACTTCCATGTCTGTGCCTGTAAAGGTCCATGTGATGTTC
The DNA here is from genome assembly GCA_019425675.1 of Leucinodes orbonalis. Taxonomy (NCBI): domain Eukaryota; kingdom Metazoa; phylum Arthropoda; class Insecta; order Lepidoptera; family Crambidae; genus Leucinodes; species Leucinodes orbonalis. Next base: position 22,754 of record PQWD01004660.1, on the reverse strand, counting down.
AGATTTTAAATCATGTAATTTTTTTTATGTACGTAGCATCTGTGTCATATGGAATGCAATAAATAAATAAATTCTGTAATAGATTTTGTTTGACACTTATAAGTGTTCTGAATTAACTTATATACAAATACATAGAAAAAAGTTCATTAAAATTTTTGTAGTTTTATGGATGTGTGTAATGATCCTCGTGAGATAATCACGAGGATCGCTCAGTATCTAAATCCATATTTTCAAATGTAATTACTTCTTTCTCCACTAAGTTTCTGCACAATTACTTAAGTGAGATTGTTAAGGTAGCAAATCATGAATTTTAATATTCATCTTAGTAAGTTTATTGGAGAGATATTTATTTGCTTATTCTAGTAATTGAATAGGGGCGCACTAAAGTACACCTATTAGGTGGACGCGACGTCTAGACTAAATAATCGTAGTGAATTGACTCGGTAAGTATTTAGGCCTACCAAATACTTTTTTTTGGTAGGCAAAGTTGAATATGTTTAAATGTCTTGTTAAAAGCTGCTTATTATTGAGTATATGCTTTCATGTTGGATAACATAACTTTCACGAGGGAATAAACATTTAGAAGTGGGACTGTGTCTTGACGATGCGATATCCAACGAATTGTATTTAGAAGTTTGGTTTGTTAAAGAAAGTGAATGACCGGGATATTTGGTGCAGGTCTATGTCCATCAGTGAACTCCGATAAAAAGAATATCAGTAAGCTGAGAGTTGTCGGAGAATAGAGAAATATCGTATCCATCAGCCTTTATGATTGTATCCAACCTTTATATTCGTTTTTATTCGTATCCAACTGCTAGACCTTGGTCTTACCGAATAGGGAAGACATATAGGAACCATGTCGTAACGCAATGGATAGGAAATGAACTCATTTATAGTCAAATTTATTAAAACAATACACGCAGACATGTTCATAAAATATGTTATAATATTATTAATAATAAATGCGTGTTTTGTTCTGTCTAATAACTAGTACGAAGATGGAACCTGGGACGACCCGAAACGTTATACTTTATAAAATACATATAAATTAAAATCATGACTTGTCATTCCCAGCTTTAACTTCACGTTCAGTATGCGGCAAGCCGGAATTAAATATATTGGTAATAAACAAAAGGTCCTGCAGCTAATTACCATGAAGACAATGCGTAGAAAAGTTACTCTATCAAGAACCCGTAAGCACAGGAAGCGTTCCAATTATGTACGATGTACTCTGTATCCAAGACTAAGCCTTGGGGACAGTTTTTTTTATATGAACTTAATTAGAACCTCAGAAAAAGGTTGATGTATTACATGATACAGAATAGGACATCGGATCTTGGCTCCTGCGTTAATTAATTTCGTATCATGAAATTGAGTTGTACTGGTCTTGTTTATCATCGCAGTCATAATGAAAGTTGATTACTTTGTATCCCACAATAGGATTATTGAGTTAAATTCCCATTACTTACTGAATTATGAAACGAATTTGAATTGTTTATGAATTAAAACATTAATATCGCGCTCGAATGCACTTGAAACTTGACGCCATCTAATTAATTTATTTTGATGTTATTTATGGGAAATATTTAAAAACAATAATTAAATAGGTTACAATATATGATACTTATATTCCTGTCATATAGTGTTGAATATTTTTATTATATTTAAGAGTTTTATTTCACCGAGTAAGTATGGTGGTCGTCATAAGTGGCCACACAGCTTAGAAAACCCAGTTGCCGGGCACTGCACTATTATGGGAGTACGCCCTGTTCTAGAACGTTGAGTTCACAGGAAATTTGGAGTGTTGTCATGTCGCCTTACTCAGTTTCTGAAGGAACATGGATATTTTGGTATATATCTTTATAAAGTAGCTAGACGAGAGAAGACCTAAAGTTTAACGAGTGCGAGAATGCTGAACTAAAACTACAGAAAACATTATAAGTAAAATGACTTTAAATTTTTATCGTTACTCAGATGTTGTGTTCGCTGTAAAAATAAACTGAATCCAATTTCCTTGCAATAAACTAACGTTTTACAATTGTTGAGTTACGCATTAAATTGGAAATTCTAACATTTTAATTCAATGGCTAGCTTTTTATTTGTTCAGAAATAAAAGATAACTACCTCCCGAGCTAGTTCTGTAATGATTACAAATAGCAAATAGCCTCGCATTATCATTAAATAAATATAGGTATGGGGAGATCACCATCCGCCTAGCAGTAAAGATACGTGCGCTCAAATAAAAAACACAAAAATGTGCAGTTACGTTTTGTTTGCTCCGGCGTGTCCTGCGTCGGCGACACCCACCATTAGTTAACATACAAATGGGACTCGTTTTACATAATCCATCGTATACGGCAGCGGTAATTTGTTGCAAACCGTATGGATAAGCAAATTGATCGCACCCTTTATAATGCATATCCGATAGCGGAGCTCACGAATGAAGTTTGACGACCGCTAACTGTTTTGTTAACAGCTCTATTAAAAAGTTTCAAGTGCGGGAAATTAATGCATTTATATTGTCGGCTGATGATGCGATAACACTGTTCAGTGATTACATTAACATATAACGGAAAAAATACATTGGGTGTATATAAAATGACGTGAGGATGGGTCGTCTGGTACTTCAAACAGAACTTCCTGACATCGTTCAAATAAGACATATGAATCATCATCATCTCGGTATATAACAACCCACTGCAGGGTACTGGTTTTTCTCAATAGCATAGTTTTCGGGAGATTAGACCATAATTCACCACTCGAGAACATAAACATGTTTCTATATGTACGAGTATGTTTGAACTAACTAAGCTATGAAGTTTTTGACTGTTACAAATGGAAAAAATTTCCCGGCACTCGACGGACGAGGCAACTCACATTGTTTTTCCATAGATACTTAAATAGAAGTTGCAACAATTTCTCTATGTCGAATAATTTCATCGAAAACACGCATTTAGCCTTTAAAAATAAAAATGGTTTGCACGCCACGAAACAATCGTGTTACGTTCAACAAACATATTAATATCGCTGTTCGTTTCGTCCCATTTGATAGAAAAACGATTCAAAAATATTCGAATGGTAGGTCTAATATTCAGGTGTAGCGAGAGCATTGAAATGTAAATACCTCGACGGAACCCGGGAACATGCGGCTAACGAACATGAAGCACAGGAGACTGCTCGGTTTGTCTACTACTCCAGCCAATGCAACTGACAAAAATAAGTACTATGTTGTGGCAACATTTTATGTAAATATCTACCATTTCATGTCATAATTTGGGGTAAGAAGACAAGTTTTTTTTTGTTTAGTTATTGTATTTTTTATATTATACCATAGAAAAATCACAGGATATCCCATTTATGTTTTCATATATTTGTATACTTAACCTAAGGTTGAGGTTGCGTACGTTTCGATTTAACAACGTATTTATCTATTTGTTTAAAGCGTAAAGTGTTTGGAAGTATTATAATTCACACTAAATCTAACTATTTTTTATTGTAAAAAGGCCATTTTAAACACATTTTTTTTTTGTTTTTTATTTACTTTGGACTTTTATACTAGACAATATTTAAGTTTTTAAGTCCTATAATAATCTTAGCATAGTAAATATATATTGTTTCTTTAAGCTATCAAAAGTATTTTTATTACAAATTTTAATTATTAGATCTGAACTTAAAACGCACAAACTTAAAAGACATAGCCCAGTTGGCGAAAATCATCAGTCCTCATTACGAATGCCAATTCATTAACTGAAATGAGGCAGACAATAAGAAAATTAAGATTTAATATAGGTGCACTGAATTTATGAAAAGAGTCGTAGAACAAGATCATAAATACGAAACAGAATTGTGGTGTATGCTACGAGAAACGTTACGAGTGTTAGTTGAAGCATGCTAATTCCAAAGGCATCTCGTAGCGCAATTTTGTTACACAAATCGTGATTGTATACTGTAGCATATCGTAGCTCGACGTCGGATGTCGGTATTTGCGTCGCCTGCAAGTGGCGATATTTCAGCGCCCAACACTTGTTTGAGAAAACTTTATTCACGTCAACATCTGTCTGTCTGTCAACTACATTCAACACATATGATATGTAGCAGTAATGTTGCTCCGTACGCTGCATAAGATTTGGCACAAAAGCAATGCTTATGTGATTTTGTATGCCTTAAACTTTAATCTTAACATAAATTAGTGTCACGTTTAGCGTTTTATTATCTAGAGAACGTGTAAATGACAAATTAGTAATTGTACCTATACTTTGACAACCACAATTATTATCACAAATAGTTTATCAGACTAAATTAGTACATAAATGAATTCGTAATTTAATGTCAAGTTTTGTAAATTGAGTTGAGATTGAGTAAATCCGTTGGCATCACACATTATTGTGATTGGTTTCAATTAAATTGCTTAATCCCCAAGTGAAAGGACTCAGAGCTTTGAGCTGAAGGGTCTTCATTTGAATGCCGTCCTGGCTAAGATGTGCTGCAATCACAATATTTTTTAATAAGTTTATAATCATCATGTCCTCAAGCTATGCACCACTGTTGGTTTTAACTTCCTTTATACTCAAAAGAATACTGTGGTAATTTAATTACCCTAGTTTTTTCATATGATTTGAATTCAGAAAAATATACTTTATTTAATAATACTTATGACTTTGTGCGTGATTGGAAAACTTATTTGGTTATGGTTTATGTGGACGATAGTGCACAGTTAAGTCGATAGTACAACGAAAGATGTAGTTAAAAAAAATGGTTCTATTGTCTCCTTAATATATTTATTGTCTTTACATAATTACAATACAAATCTCAACTAGACTTCGTAGAGGTTAGAATAAGTTATTGAAGTGGTGGTAGAATGTAAATAACCTTCAAAGTTTTTCTACACAGAACTAAAAAGCAGGTACAGTATTTTAAATACACATTAGAAAATACACAACTTTATATGGAATTGCAAAAACACGCGAGCAGTCCAAAACAAATTCGCATCGCCCGACGCGCGCCGCCGCGGGCCCCGCAAAGTTGGGAGCGCATGAATATAATATGCTCAAACCTACTCGATATTATACCGTTGTCAAACTGTCTCATCTCTGCGAAGATGCCATGCAAATATTGATTCGTCTCAGTTGAAAATTCATAGGTACACGATATTATCGGCGCAGCACGCGGCTTGCCGGCTCCGCACCTACGCCGCACTATTTTACATATAAATGGACGCTCCATAATCCATCTAACACAATGGCTTTAATTTGTTCCGTGGCTGTGTGTGTGTACGCAAATGAAACCTGAAATTGGTGTGAAGGTTCACCGCCGCTTGCATCATATTTGGGGCAACCACCACTGACAACATGAGAATGGGCCACACTGATGGGGTGAATATATTCAATCTGCGTTTCAAAAGAGCCACTCAAGCGGAAACGCCTGTTGTTTTCCATTTATTATTGAGAACCAAGAATTGTGCAGTAGCTCGCAATAAAATATACAATTTAAATACGGAATAAAGTTCGGAATAACATAGATTTAGCATTGCTGTGTTAAGAGTCTTAGAGATAGACAGTTACATTACGTGATTTTCAATATTTCAGGCTATTAATATATCACAAGACGTAATGAACTATACTTAGATCTCGCTTTGGGATCATAGAACATAAATAGTAATGATTTTAAAGGGAGAACCATTGCAAAAATAGTAATAAATTTTCCAATTAAATGTTGGATTTTGTAATATATTTTTGGAAAATATGCAAGCTATTCCAAGCTAATTCGTTAAAATAGTTGACAAAGTTACAATAACAGAAACTCATATAATTAAAATATCCTATTTTAATTTCAGTTTCTGAATTTTCTGCCTATTACAAATATAATGGTTTTAGCCATTTTCAATTACTTTTTATCTTACCTAGGTCGGTTTTAGAAGATGATCGATGGATATTCGATCAAAGTAAATTGGATAAAAATAGGTAGATAACTGGTGTTATTTTATGGGTTTTTCACCCTATGTCCTCATAAAGTTAGAGCAGTCCCAGCTTCATGGAGGGTGTTACTATGCAACGTTGTTTCTATGACGCTATAGAGGTGGCATAAGGCGTTGTCCTTCATGTTGTACGAAAAATATACTTATTATTCCCATAAAAGGTAGTTAAGTAATACGTTTTATAAATACTTGTATATTAACACCAAATAGGCTGGATGATCCTGTTTATGTAATTTTAAATAATCATTAGACTGCAAAAATGCTATTGTCATTTACGGTACTTTAAAAATTATAATAGCCAATTTAGGCTAGACTGCAAGAGTTTTTAAAACAATATAATCACATAAACTTTATTTACCAAACATTATTATCAACGAATACTTGCATAAAATAAAATATAAAACCATTTTTGTGTGATTGATTGGACAATATGATATGATAAAGTATGTATGATAATAAAAACCAATATCTAAATACCATATATACCAAAGATAATAAATACCATATTGAAAATATTTAATAAAATCATATAATGATATCAGAATTACTTCTCGTCTATAATATTACTCTCTAATAGTCCCCTTCTTATACAACTTTACAATATTCCTCCACTGAACAAATTGACACATTCCAAACTATTTGATCACCAAAAGTTACGTGACAAACAATGCCCGAACGCTCATCGGTCGCAAGTCAAAAGCACTGTTTTGGTTGATTTAACCAACAGAGAAGTTAAATTATAATTAGTAGCGTAGTAGAGCAAATCCCGCGAGTACAGCACCTGCGCCGACAGCTTGCGTAATAGTCCGGAACCACCGAATTAATTTACAAAACTCTGACCTGTCTCCGGCAAAATAGTTTTGATGCGGCAGTTCGCTCTCGACGCGCGCTAACCTAAATACGTTAGTTTGGAATAAATTTTGATGAAAATTGCTCCTGAATGCTCATTTACATACGCGTAATGTAACTCGGAAACACCGATTCGAATAATTACCCGCCGTTCGTAGCGCAGTTTGCTAGAACGAGATAATACAATATCTTCTAACCTACTCGAAATATAAGTTGGATTTATAGGATTCCGTTATTTAATGTTAAAAGCGAGCTTACTCAAATGTTTTTCATGTTTTACGCACAATTACACAATGGACAAATGCGACATTTAAGTTTTCTAAGAGAACATTAATATTTATATAATTCGATTTTTATGTTTTTTATTAACAAGCTGTTCCCCGTGATATCACCTGCGTTATAAGATTATATTCTCCCACAGTAAAACAACCTAAAAGCGCGCACATCACGCGACGCGCGGCCACTGCGCAGTAACACATTGCTTTATTTTCTCTATTACATCATCTACCTACCAAAAAAAGTCACATTCCATCCAGCCGTTTCAGAGATTATCCAGAACAAACAGACCGAGAGACAAAAAATTTAAAACTGTTATTTTGGCATATGCCAAACAAATAAAAACATACATATGTACCGCACTTATTATCATATGCATGAAAAAAAATGGTTATTTTAAAAACACACACACCCATTTTATTTGTGTAATAGAAGATAACTAAATAGATATCCACCAACATTCATATAGCGCCATATGGGTACTAAACAACGGATAAACATACTTATAATTATTTTTTTTGTATATACATGCATTTTATACAACGAAACACTCAGACCATTACAAACTGACATGTTTAAACACACAAACGTTTGTTCTGCCCGAGGATCGAACCTTTGATGTAATAGCCGACATCTCAACCATTACACCTGGTTCGTAAAATAATCGTCGTCGTCAATAAATTAAATGTTCAATATTTTATATTACCTACTGTTTTTAATATTAGGAAAAAAGGATACCGCTACGTTTTTGGAAGTGACATTTTCATTTAAGCCCCCGCCGTGTCCAAGGGGAATGTTGTAAAATGGTTCATCTTTGTAACTTTCCAATTCTTTTTTTTAATACCTACCAATGATCTTCAGATCACGTAGTAATTAGGATTCCTATATGTTGTATACACATACGAGCAACGGTTTTTCGTGTTAAGTGAAATAATGCGTTTAAAAAAAACAGATGCACTTAATCATCAGCCAGACTATAAATAAGTAATTATATTTTAGGACAATCGAAGCTGTAAATTTATTTACAGTAAATTTCTGACTAAAATGTAGTTAAATTTTGTGCGTTGCCTTTTAAGAATGTATAACATATACATGCCAATCTACCATTTAAAAAGTTTTTCAATTCACATCTTTTGGGCGAGATAATCCTAACGACTGTCTTTTCCCCAAAATCAGCAAAAAATAGACCATTATAATAATAACATTGAACCTCGTCACATAATCAACAATGAGTCTTTCGGAAATTTAGTTAAATGTTTTTCCTATATAAACCCTTTATATAGGAAAAACATTTAACTAAATTTCCCTTTCATTTCAAGTCTTGACAGCTTTAAAAGTGGGATATTTTTTGACGGTGAATGTTAGTGACATGCAACGCCCGTGCTCCACGCAGGATCATGTATCATTCCACTAAATACTGTTAAACTTTTCCAGTTAAGTGAACAACGTTTTTAAAATTACAAGAATCTTTAATTCAACAGCCATGCAGACATGTTTTATGTTAGAAATAAAAAAATGTACAACATAATAGAATAAATGTATACATACATCAGAGTGTCGGTGGCTCAATGGTGTGGACTGTCGCCTTCCTACCGGGAGGGCTGAGGTTCAAATCCCGAGACGTACCAATGTGTTTTCGAATTTTCGAAAATATATGTACGTTATCCGACGCTCTATGGTGAAGGAAAATATCGTGAGGAAACCTTCATGCACACCTGCGAAGAGATTCGAAGGTTGTGTGTGAAGTCGTCCAATCCGCACTGGGCCGTCGTCGGCTATTACACCAAGGGTTCCAGGTTCGATCCCCGGGCAGTGCAAACACTTCTGTGTATGCACATGTCTGTTTGTATATATATATTTACAAAAAATGTATATAAGTATGTTTATCAGTTGTTTAGTTTTCATATTCCAGGCTAATGCTTAGTTTGGCTAGATGGCGCTTGTGAATGTCAGTGAATATTTATTATATATTTATTTACTAAGACTTCCGCGTGAACCGTTCTTCAACAGTGGACATCCATCGTCTACTGAACACCTCGTCATCAATTAATCTGGTTTGGGGACACGCATGTTTTTTTGTTACACGGACGCTACTCTATAACCTTAACGCTTTATTAGCAATTGGTTTGACGCACTATCTGGCCTGTCCACTACCACTTCAAATTGTTAACCCTGCGGTCTATGTCAGCCATTCAATTCTCAACGGGTATCCTCTTTTCGGATTTTATCATATTGGAAAACACCTTGCATTTCCAAAGCAATATTAATTAAAAGCATGTTATTTACATAGACTGTAGTTTTGCGCTATAAACAATCATAAATTCAATAAAATCAAATAATTTGTTAAATTACATAATTGAACTCTAGGATAAAAACAAGCAGAATAAACTACCCACCAGAAATGTATCTTTTATCTTAATGAAACCCGCAACAGTTCTAACGTTAAAAAAAACACATTTACCGCACATCCCTCGTAATGCAAAGCAAATTCCATTTTCTATCCAATTAAAACTCATACTTCTCATCCCATTATACACAGGTACATCAGGATAAACATCAGCATATTTGTAATAGGAACGATCTCGACGACGGCTTTGAGACTAGCCCGCCACCCGATGGGGATGACATCTCTTTGAAGATAAAGACGAGAGATAATTTTGCAATTTTCGTGCCAAGAGGTTAACGATATATACCTGCCTGCCATGTCCCACAAATTAACTTTAGCGACTAAGCAAATCAACTTTCCTGTTTGTGGTGACGAAATTACACAGGCATCTCGCTGTCAGCAGACAATTTCCAATTAGGAACTTTAATGGGGTTCGATTAAACGAAATCGGGCCAACGTTGTTTTTATGGAGTTCTCGCAATTTTTATGACGTACAAACAATCTTTTTTTTTTGAGAAGAAACAACAATATTTATTATTTTGAGATGTTTAGTTAGAATGTAATTCCCCTTGCATAAATATAGAATGGTACCTTGTTGAAACCAATTCTATATTTTTAATACAGCTTATCTTTTCGGGTAAAATTGTTAAATATAAAATATCCCAACAACAACACACAACACCCCGAGCTCCATAATACAGTGCTTATGTGTTGTTTGATGGCAGAGTTTATCAACCGAATGTCACAAACGATGAATAGCATTCGGGCCGCATGGGCTATAATCTTTCGACCCCCAAACGAGGGGAGCGATAGCACCCACGCCACTCAATGTTCTAAGTACAAAACTTAAACCACTTCATATTTATTTTTAGTTTTTGCCAAGTATTTAACATCTGCCACCGGCATTTTTATTATGAATGCACACGCAGCGTATTGAGCGTAAACTTTATAACTATCTTATTTTTACCAAAGGGTTTTAAAAAAGAAAGTAGAAGTTTGAAGGAAGAAAAACATTTTAATTCAGACGAATCATAACAAAAGTAGTCAATGCAAATAAGATTGGTTTTAGTTTAAATACATAGGTATATATATTGTTCCCCTGCACACGTATGCTATTCATGTATTAAAAAAAAGATATACATGCACGCAAACACTTTTAACAATGAAGCAGCAAACGTGACAACAGCACATAAATTTGTCACTATGATTATGTCAAATGCAAAAATATCCCGTCATCTATTTGACGTGTGGCGCGCCCCTGCTCGCGACTTGCAAATTTGAAGGGAGCGAGACAAGGCAGCCAGTAACTACTGACGGCAGGAGCAGATTACAGACCGTTCTATAGGTGATCAGATGTCGTCAACCGGGCGATGTTTCAAAAAAGTTATAAAGAGGGACGTTGGTTGCCATGGTTATTAATACCCACGCAATATAATACGAAACATGTCGGCGTCGGGGAATTTCCCAATGTCGCTCGTTGCACAGCAACAGGTCTCCTGCTCTATAGGAAAGCTCTTATATGATTTCTTATGCTTATGTTATCGAATAAGAAAAAGTCAAAGGCAATAATACTTTGGAAAAACGTAAATCGTATGACGACCAATTTGGTGTAATGTTAAGTAATCGGCTACTATCGTAACAAGGTCCCGGTCCGACCCCGAGAACCATGACCATGAGACCATGAACATGTCTGTTTCTATGTATGTATTTACAAAAAATACATAAATATGTTTATCAGTTGTTTAATACCTATATTGCAGGCTTAATGCTTTGTGGGATCTAGATGGGCTATGTGAATATTTATTTTTATTTGGTTTTAAAAACTATTTAAGGTAATAGTAACATATGGTAATGTAAAGACGCAAATCATACATATTCATTACGGTTTTCACTGAAACTGGGTGGAAAGGATAATATTTGGATATGAATAGTCACCATCAGCAAGAAAATTATTCCTAATTTTTGGATATAATAAATGAGTATCAGTGTTAATGAAAGTATAGATAAGGTAGTGTCCATAAGCTGTCATTTTTGTTATTGTTTTTGGTATAATTTCATGAAATTTGAGTACATTCACGTACGTGAGCGGAATTGTGTATGTCGCAGAACCGATTTTGGAGTGGAAACCGCCTTCTACAGGCCGATGAATCGATGACTAGGAAAAGGACCCAGGTCCAGTCTGGTAAGGAAAGCAGAATACTGGGAGAAAGACGGGGGAGATCTATATCCAGTAGTGAACTGCAATAAATAATATACTGCATAGACTAAGCATAACATGTAATATGGATACTAAACAACGGATAAAAATATCTATGTTTTTTTTTTGTAAATACATACATATTATACATAGAAAACAGCCAGACCATTACAAACAAATATGTTCATGCACAAAATTGTTTGTACTGCCCGGAGATTGAACCCGGAACCCTTAGTATAACAGCCAACACCTCAACCATTACACCAGATTGGTCGTTGAAGATAGTTCTTTTTCATAGTCTAAAACACGATAGTACAAAAATAGTTGTTATAATATGTGCTCTATAGACATATGCATACATACATGTTATATTAATATGTATATGTATATGACTATTTCTTAAAATAATGCTAATACGATATAAACATGATATACAAAAAATTTCAACGTCATTTAAATATTCGTATAAAATGAAGTGTTGGTATTATTTCCCCACTCCATTAAAACTCATTAGAAACTTTATGGGAACATGGGCCTATACCGCTGTATAAACACCAAGATGTAGATAATAATTGTATTCAAAATTTGTGTTTAATAAATTGTTTTACGTTTATTGGCTTCATGAAGACAATAAGTTGACATACCTAATATACATACAAATACTAGCAAAATAATTTTATAAGCTTCTAAGATTGATCTTTTATCCTTCCCAGTTATAAAATATCAGTCGTTTTAACCATATAAATAGTTTTTATTTCTCTTTCCTTTTTCGTTTTCCATAACCTTTCAATGGCTACGTTTGTGCAAACACGGAAAGTATAAAATTATTTTAACAAGCCGCCTTTCACATATCACGTGTTACAGATTTTTTCAATAATGTATCACTACCGACAGCTTCGTACTGACTCAAAAAAAAATCATGATCCGAGCTGTATTTTTAATAAAAAAAACTACTTAAGAAAACAAAATAAAAACTTTTTTATAAACCAACCTATATCGCCCCACTGCAAGGCACTAGCATCCCCACCGAGGATAGCTTCTTATACAATTATAAAATATGAAAATTATAGCCCTTTACTACAACTAAAATAAATAAATAAAATATAATACTGTTTCGAATAAAAAAATAGCACGAAGGAAGCGATCAGATGACAAGTACACAATAATACCCGCTTATAATCTTTGATGAAAAGTTTCCATCCTGACAATCCCCTATGAGCCAAGCGCAGCATATAATAAAGCCACACATGCAGAACCGAGCAAAAGTAATTAAAAGCGACGTCAGCGACTCTGGCAAACAGTATAAAACCTTGCCAGCGAAAGAGGGCGCTGGCATTTCGAAGTTACGTTTTAATCAAACAGTGACCACGCCCGAGTGTCATGACTGCTATTTATGAGTTGTAAAGGGGATCCTTCTGGCGGCTCACTTTGTGAGGCTATGTTAATGGGGTGGATGTGGTGCGTCGCGCCCTGACATGTGTCGGCTCCAAAATGAACCCGGTCCTCGCTGACCGTGTTTGCGCACGCTATACCAATCGCATCAGCACGATGAGGCGATAATAACTTGATGCAACGCTTTGTGATGTGTCTGAGTGAATTCAATTAGTATTCATAATGTTAGTGGCATTGAAGTATGACACATCGCATATTTTTATAACAACTATAAGCACTAATAAGATGTTACATTTCTAAATATTTCACTTCTTGTACCACTATTGGATTGACATTGTTAGCCATGTAGGAATCGAACATCAAAGAGACGTTCTCTCTTCTCTGTGACGTATCGCAGACCATTGCTGGACATATGTCTCCCCCATTTTTTGCAAGAGAAGTTAGTATACACTAGCGACCCCAGTAAAAATATTTTAATATTATTTTAAATATTCTAAAAGTTCGCAAGTGAAAAATTTAAAAGTCCGGAAAATAATGGCTCGCTAGCCTGTTCACACGCTCTAAGCACGTGCCGTAAAACGAAAGTAGGGCATTTGCATCTATCCGCTCATTCGTTGCGACGAACCATTTCATTTGCAATAGAGGCAATTTTCCGATGGTAGCACGTCATTATAGTCCGAATATGACATAATAGGACGCTGTAACGTGTCAGAGGGGTTGGAATCAAGCCTGAAGACAAGGAAAACTACACATTGCCCGGTAAATAAATTGTCTTCTTATTAAGCTTCTTATGGAAGGTTTTCTTTGTGTTATCGTTGCATAAAACTCTAATTAGTTAATATTTGATACACTTACCAACAAATTAAGTGTATATGCAAATTGTGATATTCTGAGTTCCAGGCTTAATATAAAATAATACAATTATTATTATTTTTTTTATTATTTGAATTAATTTATGTTTACATATTTATTATTAGATTACACTAAATAATTTATTATAATACAATACAATATAAATAATATTTTGCATACGAGTATAGGAAACACAATAAGATCACCCTAGTAACACGCAAAGATAACAATAACTTATTTTAAATAATAAATAAGTGTAGTACTGCTTATCATCAAATAAGAGAACAGTGATCGAGTTGTTATACACAACAGACAACCAATTCTGTTATATTCAATGTTTGTTTAATTTTTTATTTCGCGATTAATTTGGTCTAATGGTTGTAAAGTCAACAAAGGTTCTGGGTTCTATCATCGTTCTGTACATACATGAATTTGTTTCCTTGAATATTTGTATTGGTATTGTTTTAAGAGTTTTCTAAGTCAAATATGATACTTTATAATAAGTTCTACAAGTAAAAGATGTGCTGTATGAAAGTCTGAGGATATTCATTATTTTTTTATTTATTTTATACACATACTTTCATCTTCCCTTACAAAATTATGCACTCGTGAATTTGTGCTTTACAAAATTGGTTCCAGATAAATAAATTCGTCCTTTAAACTGGGTTACACAAAACCACGGTGTATCTATTGAATGTATGCATAAAGAGAGGTAATAGCGCGGCTCATTGCTTTTTCACTTCGTTACTCAAATGTAGATGGATGGGTCTGCCGCCGCCACTGGCGGAGACAATCGTCAACCATCGCTCAGTGTCGACACTAATTGAAAATTCCCCTCAGCCTCATTTAAATCTCAATCGACAAAAGGAGGCGCTACTCAAAACCCAGCCGAACTATAATTCGATTGTCTCCGCCTTCATCACAAATCGGAGAACTATAAACTTTACGAGTTGCGTGACTAATTTCGCAAATGCTTCTACGGCATCTTATAAAGGGACCCCCTTAAATTAAGGCATTTTACATCTTCAAGATAAATTCTAGAAAATTCGTTGTAAAATAAATTCGTAGCACCAATTAAGGGTCCTTTATACCTAAATACCCTTTAAAGTGGATTGGCGGAAGGAAGAGGGCGCGAGCGGAAGAAATCTTCGATAACAGGGAGCAAGGAGTGGGAAATTATAAAACGATACAGTCCAGACGCAATCTTGAGTAGCGGGGAATTACTCGTATGTTTGTTATGTACTTCAAAAGGGTACTTTAAGTGCCTTGTGCTTAGTGATTACCGAAACATAAATAACCAAGGTTCATTAATTATTGTAAGTATATTACTGTAGATAATGAACTAAAACCATCAGGAGTTTGAAATAAAAGTCGAATTAGAGAAGTACATTAAAATTTTATTTATGCATGCAAATTTTTAATAAGATATCGACTTCATATCATTACATCAGCGCTTGGGGTTTAGGATCGAAATCCAATACGTTGATGATTTGTGTGTGATCTGATTCTCATAGGTTATTCGACAGGATATTAAAATAATATCCACATATTTTTATACATTGCCATATTATAGCACCAAAATACAAAGGGAACTTGAAGTACGGATAAAACAAACAACGAATAAAACTTATTTCTTTTTGTAATTACATATAAATCACTTATAGAAATATACAAACTAATACAAGCTTATGTACACAAGAAAATCTTGGTAAGAGTTGACTGATCCACCATTACACCATATGGATCGTCAATCATGGATACACCACGGGTTGAAGTAGATGGCTTGAATTCCAAAAGATACATGGTTCAAATCCTTTATATCCTTCATACTTGATTCGTGCCATCAATTATTATCAAAACATACTTAGATATAGGAAAGAATCTTCATTAGACGAATTCATTGGAACAGAAACCTTTGGAATACGATGCCAGGACCTATTCACGAGTTAGATAAGACACTCAGAATCACAATGACATGCCAAGTCATTGAACATAACTTTGTTGTATGCATTGAACTGTCTGTGTGTGATAATGAAATTCTGTATGCAACGATACCTATGCTTGTTTATTCAGCTTGCGCCTATCCGCTAGCAATTCAGTGCGCTATCAACACAAGGGTAATCGACGCTACACATGGTAAGCACTGCCGCGGCACTTTTTGATACCGTTGAACAAAAAAACAAGGAGAGCTACGAAATTTTTTATTCATTCCATACCGAAATCAACATTAGTAGAAAGCATAGGTGTGGGTGACGACGGCCCGTATTAAAATATTTTAAGCAGGCTATGAATATGCAGAGACACGGCGCTCGGCGGCGGCGGTTAACGATTTGCACGTTTTTGGACCACTCGCTAATTGCGAATGTGAACGAACACTTATGGTAAATGTAATTGCTTTCACTGATACGAGATACGTCGTGTTTGCAGTTTGATTTTACTTTGTAATAGGTTTTACGGGACCCGCAACGGGAAAATTAATCCAATTTTGTCAAAGGAAAAGCTACCTCAGATCTGGAAAAGGTGCGCGCAGCTATATATCCATTTCGGATTTAAACAGTGAAAAGTTGACATTAAATAAATTTTAAGGTTTTTTTATATTTCACATGACAGATTTGATTAAAAATATGTTATTTATATGAATATCATTGTATTAAGATATATTATATTATATTTATAGATATTTGTTATTGAAAACGGACAATATTTTCTTTCCCCTCTTTCCTTATGTCAACAGGTCAATCACCAACAATATTTATCGGACAAATTGCATCATAATAAATATATATCAGGGGGCTACCGCCATTTCTTAAAACAGTATGACTTTATGATAAGTCAGTATTTTTGTACCGGAAAAGGCGAAGTTATATTATTATCAAACTGTTTTAAGAAATGGCAGTAAGCCAATAAAAAGGTTTCGTTATGAAAAATTACCAAGAAATTAACAACTGGAAGCATTGTCTCAAATAGTTATCCCCTAACAATATGAAATGGCAAATTCGTCCGACTTTTATATACATTTTTGGCTACTACACCAAGGTCGATCTCCGGGCAGTACAAAACATTTCTGTGCATGGCTGTTTGTATTGGGTATGGGTGAATCTATGTTAATATGTATTAATTACAAAAAATGTAAGTATGTAATCAGTTTTATTCACCATATTACAGGTTATATTGCTGTTTGGATGGAGATGTGAACATTGATGGATATTTATTTATTAAGTTATAAATATCTTTACAATTCTGGTGGTTCATTAATGCTGTGTGGGTGCCGATTATAAGAGCCTGTTCATGTCATTATTAAATATGACAGGCTTATTTTAAATTTTGTCTCCTTCAATAGCAACTATGATTGGGTTTTTTTTTATGTTATAAGTGTACACGACGGTCTGGACGTTCACCTGATGGTAAGTGATACGCCAGACCATGACAGAGCGGCAATAAAGGAGACCAACAAATGATAGTTATTATTCTCCATCAATGCCGCACTGCGCCCGTCACCCGAGACAACAGATGCTAGGTCTCTTATACCCGGTAATTTCACTAGCTTCATAACAATTAACTCAATAATCATAAACTAAAAGTCATACCTCTCTTTTAGCCTTCTTTTAGCATTTTTTAGAGATTTTTTGATCACCTACTCGATAAACGACCATCGCGACAGTCGCTAGACTTATGCTATCGATAACCGAAGATGATAATAGATCTAATCACGTAATACGTCACGATGTCGTCTTTTCCAACTTGGTACTTAGTTTCGTGGTTGTAAGCTTATAGTGATATCACACACCCTAAAACGTGCTTTCAAATCTTGGTGCTTTTAATAACTTTTAATACGTATACTTGAATAATCATGCATTTGATTTTATGTAACAATTACTATAAGCACACAACAAACAAAATAACTATGTCACTGGTAAAAACATGTTTTTTCCGTATATCATAGTTAAGGAAACAGGCATACGGTACTCCTAATGTTGATACCGCCAACCAAGAACTTTATTTTTATGTTAAAAGTGTACAGGACGGTCAGGACGCTCACCTGATGGTACGTGTGACATGTCTGACTATGACAGAGCTGCATTGATGCAGACCTAATCTTATCAAATGAGATTAAAATTTTTACAATCAGTATAACATAAATGCCGTGTGTCGATTTTTTAGGGTTGCGTAGCCAAATGGAAAAAACGGAACCCTTATAGATTGTCAAGTCTGTTTGTCTGTCTGTTCGTCCGTCCGAATAACAACCCCTTTTTCTCCGAAACTATAAGCACTACACTATTCAAACTTTGTACGTATATGTAATCTGTAAACCGCTATTAGGTTTTAATAAGAAACTTGAAAAAAAAATGTTGGGGTTCCCATACATTGAACTGAAACTCAAAAATTTTTTTATCGCACCCCCACGTGTGGGGTATCAATGTGTAGATCTTAAAAAATGGTATTGAGGTTTTATATATCATTTTTTTATAAATTGAATAGTTTGCGGGAGAGTCACTTCCAAAGTTGAAAAAATTGTGCCCTCTAATTTTTAAACTATGGGATTGATAAAATCCAAAAAAATATATGATGTACATTACCATAAAATCTAACAACGAAATTAAGTTTTAACGATTTCTGAGAGTAGTTTTTTTTTGATACGTCATAAACGGTAAACCACTATTTTTCATACTAAAGCTGTAGTAGGTGCCTAAGTAAATAAAAATTACTTTATGTTACTTGCTGCTGCGGAACCCTCCACGGGTGATTCCGACTCGCGCTTGGCCAATTTTTATTTAAACAAGTACTACTTAATTATTTTAAAGCTACTACTTATTTATTACGTACCTACAATTTTTTTTAAGACAACTCACTATGTGTGCAAATACCAATCGGCATCCAACGGTATCAAATACGTGTAAATAGAGGCAATTAGGCGAGATGCAATATAAATTGAAGACCAGACTAACCTGACTGCAGAGTTGAGTATTAATTGAATAGATACGTCCGCTGTTCGCCTCAAATCTCAGCTTAATCACTCTTGAAAAGGCCTGATGGAATACAGCAACTAGCTAATAGTACCTACAACGTATCGCACTCTGGTTTGATCTCATTTATTTTCTAAGTGTATCGGTCGAACTTCTTGATCTCAGGCAATATTATTATTATTATTATGTTTTCGAAATCCTTAAGATTCACGGGCCAAATAGTGGCCCGGTCCTTTGGAAGGCATGTGTGGGGCCGAAGCCAACAGCACAGAGGCCCTTTTTCGAATGTTTAATCTTTGTAAGTGTTACACGTGGCGGATGCCATCATAGAATGCACAATATGATACAACCCATGATGGCCTCCGCCAGGTGTAAAGACTATTGTAAATATATGGAAACTACGATACTGGGCTATGGAATTGAGTTTTGGTGGACTAGATATCTGGGCTATAGGGGAGACTACGGACGCCTGTCATTAAACTAGTCTCACAGTAAAATAGAGACAGGCGGTGACTCGCCGCGGCTAGATGGGCCCCCTAATGGTCGCCTGCAGTGGGGCGACAGAGGGGCAACATGGGCGCTCGCGGCTAGGGGTGTCGAGAGGTGCGGCACCGATTTCACCATCGCGAGTAACTACGCAGGTCACTCGGAGCGGGTTTCCTCGCTATTACGCCATTAGACACTTCCACACCCCCGAGCATATAGCTCTAGCGACTCACTCCCGACGGCCAATGAAGGCAAGCGGGAGGTGGGGATCTGGTCCTCATGGGGTCAACATCGCCACCCGTGAGACGAAGGCGAAGACCAGAGAGTTCCCCGGAGCACTTGACCGAGGTGCGCGCCACACACCATCAGCTCGCCACAAGCTGCCCGACGGAGACTGATTGCACCGATGATACTAGCATAAAGCTAATACCACCAGCGGGCGATGGGGTCGTCACGTCCCTACGCGCCGTAATTAATTATTATTATTATTATTATTGTTTTGGTTGATATAACAAATGTAGCGTCAGAGGTAACTGAATTTTCAGTACACAATTTTGTTATTAATTAATTGTTTTGATATGAACTATTTAACCTCAATTTAACAAATGGATTAAGACTTTGACATAGTTTTACTAATTATAGACATTAGCATGCTGTTACGGGTCTATATAAAGCCCTATACCTTGTGGTTTTATAATTAGAACATCGGGGTGCAACAGTTAATTTCGTAATGGCGGGAAGCTTCCGGATAAATGGCCATGACTGCGGCTTTCATGAACAGACATATTAGGCGGTAATTACATTGACAAGTAAATATGACGTCGTGTACTGAATAGTAATAAAGATGGAGATTTCTCGTGAACTTAGAACGTTATTGTACTTACTTAAACTAATTAGGAACAGTTTATATTATCCTAGCTCCTAGCTAAGTATTGATATATATTTTAGGAAGATAATGTATAAGATCTTATTTATTTGTGGGTTCATCTGTATAAGTTATACTTTTATTGTATAACTGTGTGCTCCATGCTTAACAGTGAGGCAGACTGTTTTTTTCTTAGGAGTAGATATTCAAATAAACCCTTTTCACTGTCTTACGGCTGAACTAGTAACTTGATATAATTCGTTCTATCTTTAACAAATATTTTTGGCGGTTAGTGTTATTATAAGTTTAACACTGAGTATACATCACCGCTATATACTTTCCACAGTCGCTTTAAACTTATCGCAGTTGACTGCTGGACATACTCTTAAGTCTTCCGTGTTAAGCGCCAAATATCAGAAAGCTAAGGATTTTCGTTCCGCTTCGTAGTCGGTCCACTGGCTAAAGAGCGTCGTAGCTGCTTAAATAGCCGGACGCGGTCTTAACTCAAGAAATCGCCTGCTCATGGATCATTCGTCTTCAACGAGTTGTTTGAATGAAATTTGTCGGTGACCTAATAGTTTTAACATATTACTAGTGAAATGAAAACGAAGACCAATAAATTTGTTTTCTCGAAGACGGTACCTTGTGTCTCAGGCACTAGTCTATACAATAAAAGGAAGCCCCTCTTTGCTACAAGACATTTAAGGAGCTTTATGAATTTAAACGTTTGAACAGTTAAATAGCGGATACGGAAAAAGATTGAAAAAATGACTATTAAATACGGGCACAGCACAAAATTTGAGGCGAAGCAATCTCAGCAAATGGGTAGCGCTTAGCAGGCCATTTTGCCATTTCGATGCATTTCCGCGTGGAAATTACTATCATTTGTTGGGAGAGGGACGAATACCGCTAAACCGGTCATGAGGTTGTTCATTAATAAAATATATTGGATATTCGTATAAATACGGGTTAATAAATATTCCCAAAATGTCCGTTTTGGATGAAATATTGATGCGGTGTTAAAACACAGTACGTTAATACAAGGACGTACACAATGTGCCATACAGTTGTTTATCAAATATAACATTTACGTCTTTTTTTATATTTTAACGTAACATGCTTAATATATTACACTTATGAAGAACATGATCTTAAAAAGTTTGACAAATAGAATGTAGTAACAAATCGTTAAAGTCTAATAGAATAATTTTCATTTATGAATAGTTTACATTAATTGAAATAGTCTTGGATGTACTTATAAAAAGTTTAGCTAAGAACATCAAAGACAGTTTAAAAAACAAAGAGGGAGGTTTTTTGATTTATAAGTAGATATACAAATATATACAAGGATTCCTGGTTCAAACCCCGGATATATTCATTCACACAAATATTGGTACTGCAGATAGATCAAACTCGGAATCATTGGTATAACAACAGACTTCTTAACTTTTATAACAAATCTATATTCTAAACACATGGTAAAATGTTTTTAAATAAACAATAAAGTGCTAACTCTTTATCTCACAGTTTTCCACAAATCATCCAAATTTCCGTGTCACAAAATGAGATGGCTCAAATAAAACAGAATTTGTTACAAAACCTGTTTTATTCATATCGTTTAAGAGACGTCTGCGATTGTATAAAATTTTGCCGAGCAGCGAATCTCGCCGGGAATGTCTATAAATCTGACCATAAAAATAAATCCCGGCAATCAAATCGCGAACAGCGAAAAAAGTAAGGTTGTTTGTTGCTATCTGAGGGAGCATACATGAGAATGGCTGAGGAACTATTGCGCAGCCGTATGAAAAGGTTCACAGACCATGAATATAAATATGTACGGGTGTGGCCCGATGTCGCTTAACTGCCGGCAGGGTTGCCAACTAACCGATTTAAGAGCTATTTATCTAAACCGTCCGTTATTACCCCATTCCGGGGGGATTTACCAATCCTTACATTCTAATACTTATTGAATGTGTCACGCACATGCCGACACACTTTCAGGGGAATTCAAATGCTCGTTTGTAGTCGCTGAGATTGACTGGCCAATTTTTTTTCAAAGCTTTGTTGTCGCATACTATGTCGACTACTACATGTCGTACTATAGGTGTAGGTCATTAATAGATATAGACACAACTGAATCTCAGAAAAATGTCCGTGGATTGGCATTAAGTTTTTTCACGTAGGAAAGTGCATTATAAATACGGCCACATTGTCCGATATTACACCTGAGATTAAACCAGGTGAATATACCTGTGAATAGCGGCTAGAAGCTGGTCACCGGAATGGTCATCACTGCGATCTAATATGTCGACAACTAAACCTGGCCCCCACGATTTTTTACATAAACCGGATCGGTCTATGTGGAAACCGGTAGCAGTATACAACCACTCGTTGCATGACACCTTAACAAGGCCATCGGTCCATCTGATTTAGGGGTCACTACTTGTTTCGTTACAAAATAAATGTCTTTAGTTTAAAAGATATAATTCTTTATTTGTGATCCTATCGAAGGG
>PQWD01004659.1:13137-71380 GCA_019425675.1 Leucinodes orbonalis | reverse complement strand
CCCTCGCCGAGGTCAAGAAGTATTTGATCCCTGACAATATGGACATGATGAGGCAGCCTCCTATGAGGGATATTATGGACAGAGGTGGGTTACATTTTTAAATTATAAGAGGTGTAAGGCGATTGTGTAGTCAAAATCAATAAGTAAATCAAAATCAGTAAGTAAAAATAATTTAAAAATCTAAATGAGTGCTACCTTGAAATATTATACAGACCCTTAAATATGGTTGTAATTCTATTGATGACCCATCTGTAATGGTTAAGATGTCATCTTTTTCACCAAAGGATCTGGCTTCCATCCCGGACATAACAAAAACATTTGTGTGCATGAAGATGTCAGTTTGTATTGGTCTAGTATAATATGTTAAAAATATATAAGTATATTTAGCCATTGAGTTTCCATATTAATTTTCTTAATATTTAAACAGCTATTTTTATTTTATTTATTTTTATTTTATTTTATTCGGAACACCAACAGCACTAATACAGTTTGTTGAATAACAATTAGAAGTACAAGTTATGTCTAAGCTATTTAAAGGTATTCGAAAATTTCTGAAGCAAATATATTAGCCACATTCGCAGGTTTAAATTGCTAGTTGATATACTACTGGTTCTAAATGTTAAGTAGGTAGCCCCTCTTTTTGTAATTGACAATTAGTTTTGATTTTTTTCAATATTGTATTTGCCTGTAAGGACATGTTTTTTACACATTTCACATAAATTACTACATTGTATAATTATATTTTGCTGGCAAGTCTGTACCAATAAATAAATAAATAATCCCTGGTTACCCTACAGCGGGACCCCCACGTCCCCCGCCAAGCCGCGCGCCCCCACGCATGGCGGCCCCCATGCAGCATAGGCCTATGCCCGCCAAGGCGAAGGTGGTCAGCATCCTGGACAGGGCCCGTTCAGCTATGGAGTCTTCCTATAGCTATGAGGACGCTTACACGATGCCCCCGGAGTTGGTGAGTCTTGGTTTTTTTTTTTACTTGCTGTTGCCTGCGGGTTTAATACGGGTACGTTCGAGGTGAAATGGTTGCATAAAAATTTTGCGTGTCTGACATATCATCATCATCAGCTCATTATACGCCCCCACCGAGGGGCACGAGCCTACCCGTATAGGGTGATTAGGCCTTAGTCGTCCACTCGGACCCAGTGCGGATTGGCTGACGTCTCAGCCCGATTGGTTTAAAATAGAGAAACATTCACCCACTATTTTATCCTCTTAGGAGTTTGAATTAATTAAAATTCTTAGCGGATGCCTACGTCAAACCATCTTCCTTCATGCCAAATTTCAGCCTGATCCGTCCAGTGGTTTGGGCTGTGCATTGATAAGTCACTATGTCAGTCACCTTCGAGTTACATATATTTAGACTAGATACGAGCAAGTCGTCGGTGGCTCAATGGTGTGAACTGTTGCCTTCCGACCGGGAGGGCGCAGGTTCAAATCCCGCCACGTACCTATGTCTTTTCCAATTTCATAAAATGAGTGGATGATCATGAATGACTCCATTTTATGCAATTAATTTAATCATATTATTTAGTTTTTATATTCATATGCCTATGGCGAACCATGGAAGTTTCTATTGTTATTTTACTTAACCTGTAATACCCATGTTTATGAATTATCAAATTAAAAAAAATGTTAATGGCTAGAGATAGTCTTTTAGATTTACACATGTAAATGCAGGGATAATCATTAGAACTTTTAAGGAGTTAAATATTAAAAAGACAGAGGATTTATGGCGACTCTCTATAGAAATAGTTAAAAATATAATTATATGTATTGCTCCTCACTTAGCTGTTATTTTTAATCAGTGTGTTGACCAGGGCAAATTTCCAAATTTGATGAAATGAAATAAAATCATACCTTTATTCAAATCTGGAGAAAAGAGTGACCCGTCTCACTACAGACCTATCTCTGTTCTCCCTGTCGATTTTAATAAAAAAAAAGCTTATGAAGATTATATAAATGATAAAAACTTATGGACATGTTGATCTCAACGCCTGCACTACTTTTGTTTTTTTTGTTATCATCTATTTAAATTTATATAATATTTAACTGCTTAATAGTACTTTTGTAGATTATTATATTTTTACCAATACTTAATATGATAAAAATTGTAAATATAATTTGCTTTATATAATTATTTTGATTACAAATGAATCTGTATTCAAGTCAATTTTTTTGAAAAAAGTAACTACTGAGTTTCTTGCTGGTTTCTTCTCAGTGGAAAACTACCTCCCGAACCAGTGGTAGCTTCATTTGACATTCATAAGTGTTCTATAAGGACCTAAACTGAATAAACACTTCATTTTCATTTTCAGAGTAAAACTGTAAAAGCTTCTTCAATTTCTAACTCTAGTCTGTGCTTTTCTGCTTATCATTGACAATGAATCACCAAAGAAAACTCAATAGTAATTTTCCTTTTCTAAGTAGTAATTGTGAGTGTTTGTCACCAGGTGGCGCGATCAGCCCGCGGCCACCCGCGCACCGCCGAGCCGGAGTTCTACTACGACCGCCAGGAGCGGTACTACGACGAGGAGCCGTACTACAAGGAGGAGCTCGCGCGCGAGTACAAGTCGTCCGCCCACGAGGTGGGCACGAGGCGGGCGCCCCAACAGCAGCGCCACTACTCGAGACCGGCGCCGTACGCGCGTCCCCCCAAGTAATATGTACAGGTATTTCCATGTAGTTGAACCACAGACATCCGAATAACAATTAGACTGGACAAGCCGCCAAGTTTATAGGCAGTCCCAGTGTCGCAATTACTTTTCAATTCTTACCTGTGAAAAGATATTATATTTCTTGGTAAATTTTACTGATTCACTGCGATGATGGCATGTTACAATTGCACAGAATGGCATTTTGGAAAAAAACGGTAATTTCTTCTAAAATTCGTGCGTCTTCATTCGTCTCACGGAGCGTAAACTATAGCCAGTGTATGCTCGTGTTGAGCATACATTTGTCGCACTTTTTAACGCGGCTTGCCCCATCTCCTGTATTGGGAAATCTGTGAGTTGAACAATCAACGGTTTGCTTTAACCTTTTGACCGTCAACGTCGTATATACATGACATTTGTACGGGATCTTGTTGGTAATGATTGACTTGTAGTTGTGAAAACAGGACAATACAGTTTGATTGAATTGTGGATTGTATAATAATGTGGGTACACAATAATATTAGTATGTTACAAATCACAAACTTGCGTTTGCAAATGTGCGACGACACCTATCGTGCATATTGCCCACAATGAAAATAAATAAGTTAATATAAAAAAGTTTAAAACTGGCATGCCCTGTACGCCGACGACCGTGAAACCGTGACAAAAACGGGCTTTCAAAAATTTGGAATAAACATGTTGAAAAACGATTGATTATATTGATATTTTTCGTAGGTGTTTTTATATATTTTGTGCAGTGCGTTTATAGAGTGGCGTTCAAAAGGTTAGACGTTGAACGCCATGGGGGTCAACTGTTGGGTGACAAACAAAAGAAATTGTAACGTGTCTCTAGATTCCTGGCGTTCATACGGTTAAGTGAACCTTTAAGCAGAGATTGTACTACGGATAAACATACTTGTATGCAGTATTTTTTGTAAATATATTCATGATAAACATGAAGGCACCCAGACCAATACAAGGTCAAGTTTATGCATACAAATGTTTGTACTGCATGGATTGAACTGGGAACCGTTGATTTAATAGCCGACTTCTCGACGGTAGCTCCACATGGGTTGTCAATATTAGATTATATCCCTCGTTATTTAAAAAAAAAGAGCTTATCATCAGACAGATAGTCAACCTAGTGGTAACAAATATTGTATATGATGTCTTAAAGAATGTGTGTAAATGTTAAGCCACAAGTGTCGGGTATTTTACTGCCCACTTCACCCTTCAATCCAGCACAACACCGTAGTGGTTTATCATTTAAGTGTATTACCACACATGAGCGTAGCAGTCTTGGGCTCAGGGTGGGGTAACAGTGACCGTTCCCCCCCCCTCTCCTCAGGTATTTTGTTTAAATGTGTTAGAGCCAGTGTGGCTACGCCCATGTTACCACAGGAACCTAACATATCTCGCTAGTTGTGATTTAGACGATTCTAATCCAATTATTCTATTTAGATGCGCTATTTTTTGTCATGATATTAATAGTGCTTACTATTACAGGCACACATCAAAGCACCATCAAACTCGGTAAGTATGGCAGCTTAAGACCTTAAAAGCCATATACAAACAAGCAAAAAAAAAAACAATTTAAAAAAAAAAACAAGCCTTGTGTCAGAATACACTACAAGCAAGACGAAAAATAATCATTTTTTATTTTATTTTAATGGACCAAAACTAGTGTTCTGTTCCAAAAGCTGGTATATTATATACCAAGTAGGTGACAAAAAATCAAAATATTTGTAAAAGTAGGTGAACTACTTTAAATATATTGTTAATTCTAACTTAGTTTAGTCTAGTAACACAAGTTTTAATCAAACTTTAGAAGTGCATGCCCACAAAAAAGAGAAATTGAACCTGTAGTTGACGTTAAATTTAAATCTTAATAAATTGGCTTTGAATCTAAATTTAAATAAAAAACTAAATCAATTGTTATATAATAAAGCTATTAGATATTCGAATTTCGTAATTTCAACATGTTTTGATTGTTCTAGTGTCGATGTAATAAAAATTAATTGCAACCGCAATGTTGGGGCTTAAAATATCTACATAATTGTGAAATAAAATGGCCTCCCATAAGCTAAAATAAATGTTAAAACATGTTGAATACAAATTATCAAAACTATGTATTTCCAATCTTTGTGTGACTTTGAAATAAATAAATCTTAGAATTAAACAAATGTTTTTTCAATTACCAAACAAAACAGCAATTGGTTTTAAAAAATATGAAATCTAGCAAAATCTTCCTTTTATTGAAATTTAGTTAGGAAACTCCAAAAATTGAGTAATTGTATAATTAAACTCAACTTTCCAAACAATAAAATGATATCTTAAATAAAGAAATTTTTTGTACAAATTTAGTTTTCAAATTGTATTTAGCTTCCTTAAATAGATTTCATTTTTATCATTATTAATTATTAGGATGTTGACTGTATTCAAAAATAAATCTAAAACACAGATAATGACATTTATCACAACTCGACACCTCAAACTATCTATAAAATTACCAACATATCAAATCATTTATTCTATAAAATCAAAAAACAAATCAATTGGTAACTTAAACTGAGACATCATTATTTTATTAAAAATATATGGATTAAAGAGGGTAGAGGTAGTATGGAAACATGTTTTTTTGAACAAGAGTAGATCAGTTGATCTGTCAGTCCACATCCCTATTTGTTGACATCTCTTATAATTCCATACAAAATGTATGGAAACAAATCGAAGAAGAGAATTACTTAAGATCTATTGATAAAATCTTTAATGAAGACAAGATTTAAATCTGTTAGAAATTGAGGTAAATATCCACAAAAGCATATCATTAAGACCATTCCATAGCTACGCTATAAATAAAGTCACTTAAAATGAGTGCATACCTATTTACAAATCTCGAGTCGCTGGTATCCTGGGCTTTCAACATGGAGTATGACATGCACAATCAATTAAAAATAACTTTTTTGTATAATTTTCATGTTACAAGCGGAAGAAAAATATGAAATAAAAGTAAGTAAACATGAAATAAAAGTAGGAAGAATATAAAAGGAAAGAACAAATTATGATAAAAAAAAGTAAGTTGACCTTACAAAATTATTTTTGGTTATTAAATTTTACAAAAATGGTCCACATTTTAAAAATATGTAGTCATATTATTTATTATACATTTTCAAAAATGTTTTGTTCTGTTCAGCTTCTATTTATGTTTTCAATGTTATATACAATAAGCTTCATGTATTCAGCTATTCATAGAAGACCATAACAGTTTTGTTTCGCTGTAAAATACCAATCAAGGTCCTGATTAATAAATCCACTATCCTTTACAATGTTTGCAAATGTCAAACTTTCAAAAACCTTCACTTTAAATTACTTTTTTACTTGTAAGATAATCTACAAAATATTAAAACTGCAACATCAATACAACACCTAAAAAATTATCTTCAGATCGTTTATAAAACCTAATAGTAATTATGCTAAACGATATACGAAATATATAAAGATCTTTCATGTTTTATGGTGTGATATTTAATGATAGACAAGGCTGGCTTGGATACTGAAACATAATAGTATTCCTTCATGAATAGATGCATCCTCAAAGAATATAAGTGCTAATGAAGTTTATTTCAGCTACACCTTTTACTTAGAAACTGGAGCAGCAGAATTTTCAATAAATCTTACAATACTCAGAATTAATGGTGGAAAATAAAATATTTTAAAGCATGCATTTTGTTTCATTCTTTTGTTTTCTAGTTTAACCTGCTACATTAAAAAAAACATTTTGTAAAGTAAATGTTTATTTTTATCATTAGTTTACTTAATAAATAAAATACACAAATTCCTTATGTTAATAATATTGATCATATTGCATTACACTTAAGATTACCTGAAATTGAGTTATCTACTGTATAAAAAGAAAATGGAGCATGGTAAGCAATTAGTTATCAGACAGATTTTCTATGTAAAAATAAAATAGACATGTTGAAACCTTCAACCACCACAGGCTCAACAGGCAGTATTCAACAGATGATTCTCCGATATCCGACTAGAGTTTCAGTGGTTAAAAAATGCTTCTTAACAAGTGTTTTGAATACTAAATCAATATAATCAAATCTTTAACCTACATAAGCATATTCCTTTGAAGGTATATAGAATTCATATCTTCTGAATGTTAGTAAAGAATTATGGTTTGAATACAAAATAATGTCAATCATCTATGTATTGTCAATTCTACAATATAGACAGTGCTATTGTGAACTTAGTGCTCTAAAAATTAAATGTTTTGTGTCTGGAAATCCTGGCAGCAAAAATTTTGATTACCTGGACTGTTTGATTTAAACTTAAAACTCTACAACAAAACACTAAGACCAAGTTATCACTGTCATACCAAAAGCACTTTAAGGATGATTGAAGTCAGTATCAGAGGACATTGTAAGAGTAAGTATTTATAAAGCGTATATGTCCCCAATGGGCCCAGATTGTGGATTTTAGCATAATCTTCCATAGCCATACTGTATACAATTTACTGTGCCCTGCAGGGTTTAGTCAGTTTCTTTCAATTTTATTGCTTGACAGTTATAACTTTGAGAAAACTTTAATATGGCAATTAAAAAAAATTTAATGTCCAGTTAATGTTTTCAGTGCGGGGCACTGATCCCATTGAGGCTAAACAGCTGAGATTTGCTCCTCACAAACAATAGATTTCAGTGTTTTCCCCACTAAAATTTGCCAAAATGCTATGTTATTTAAACTAACCCACTTCTGGATGTATGAAGCTGATCTAGTTTAGTAAATGGAAAATGGTCTCAATTTCTAAAATTTCATTCATAAAAGTTATTAGGCATATGTAAGTTAAGTAGGCATAATTCTATGAACTCAAACACTGACTTTTTGTCTGCACCATACCTCTATATACTTTACAGTGTTACGAATTTAGTCTCGGTGCTTTGCAGTAAACTCTTTGCTTCCCATTTCAGTTTGCCTAGTCAGAAGTGTTTTGTATCACAATAAGTATAAATTCACGGTCAGGCGCAATTAGTATCTCGTGTCTCCTACTCCTAACGCGTAGGAATGTTAGCTCGTTTGTGGAATCCTGGAAAGGAAAAGAATATATTTACTCTTGATTTTATATTACTATATCCGAGTCATTGCAACTAGCTATAGACTACTGCTAAACTAAGACCTTCTAAATGGATGAGAATATTAGGACAGTTAGCATCCAGTCAGCAGAGTATCATAGTTGCTTACAAGGATACATCATTTAAGGCAAATTTCAGCCCCTATTCCATTTTTATATTGTTGTGTTCAACATTGACATTACTCACCATTTCCCTCACTACATTCTTCGCTTTCTCAGTCAACTGTCCAATTAAACCAGCATACAACACCGAAGTAGCATTATCGAGGGAGCTTTTGATAGGAATACCTAAAATTTAAAAACTTCAATAGAATTCAGTGATCGAATACATATATGTTTTAGAAACATAGAAGTATTATCTACGAACTTGCTAGAAGTCAAGAAATCGATGTAGCTATGGTAATAAAAGGAAATCGACCAAACCTTCATGATTCACAATCACGACTCCCATCACTCCTTTGTGGGATTGAATTCTTTTAATAGTGTCTTCTACCTCCGTAGCCTGTAATGGACAGAATTGTTAATTAATGGCGAGGCAAATTATTGAGACTACAAAGTCACAATATGTTTACCATTTTTCCTATTTATTTTCGACTTTTGTGTTGCAACTTTCTTCGTGTTAAAATGTCCAGTTGACATTGACAAAGGAAACGATGACAAAATCAGAACATTGTCCACAGATTAAAAACTTGAAGTCAATCAGTGCTGCCAACCCCTGGGTAGTCTCTTAACGGTTGGACTTTTAATGGCAGGTAGGAAAATAATGTAATGTTTTCCTCGATGTTTTCAGAACACGATGCGCGTGCTGTGCTTTTTGCAAAGCAATTTTAGTAAGTTAGTCAGCTTCCATTTTTATTCGAAAAATGCTGATTTTAGTTGCAATATAACTTTTTACTATACTAGCTTAGCTACTAAATAAGAAGTCAAGCATAGATGACGTAACTAATTGTGATTGGTGTTTTAAAATGCGTTCCATTTCATGTACTATTAATATGTAATTATTTAAAAATAGACATCGTTACATAAAATATAAACCTTGCACACTGCTTTTTTTTTTTTTATGATATAGGGAGCAAACGAGCAAGAGAGACACCTGATGGAAAGTGTTCATCTCCGCCCAGGGACAACGGTGACACCAGAAGTGCTTCCTTCTTTTATATTATTTTAATATTTTGATAACAAAATACTCATTAGTATTACAATTACATGTTCCTTATTTTGATGTTCGTAGTAAGCGCTCCATCCTCCGCACAACCTCTTTGTATTATCATCTTTTGATTTGAAAGCTTCTGTCAAGAGTGTCAAATCAAGCCAAATTCTAATCTGTGCTTGCGGCAATATTTTCAGGGTTGCCGATTATCGAACGTAGAAAAGTTTAAGATTTTTATTCCAAAGTATGATTTTATTGAAATTAAAACAGCTTCATTTCAACAAAACTAAAGCACATTCAATTTAAATCCAGCTAAAATGCATCTGGTGCAATAGAACAATGAATGATTGCAGTGCTGATTGCTCAGAAGCTTTGGATCCTAGAGTGCAGGCAAGTCAAATCAATAATATTTATTGATGTACAAAGAGACAAGTTGATAAGGTCATTGGCATAAAAGCTGTGAAGGCGGTAGATGACCAGAGCCTTCCTAAAATGTTATGGCCAGCTTTAATACACTTAAACATTATTTGACAACATTTTCAATTGATTTCATTCAATAATTACGTATATTATGTAAAAGCGTAACTATATTTGTTTTAATACAAAATGTATAACGAATATCATTGAGCTATCTTCAATAAAAAATCTTATATTTTAATGTCCATATTTCTTCTTTCAAAAGTTTTATATACTTTAAAACATAATTCCCACACAATTCAACTATAATAAATAATGTATACTGGAGATGTTTTTATGATAATGGCAAACACATATAACACATGTATTTGTTTCAACAGATTGAGTTAGAACGATTGAACACATCAACGGATGAGATTAACCGGCTTGAAGTTGAATTAGATGAGGCACGGCTGGCATTCCGTAGATTGCTGGCAGAAGGGCATTTGCGGATCCAGCAGCTGACGAAAAAACTCGGCACCAGTGTTCACAAAGCCAGGCCATACTATGAAGCTAGATTTAGAGCTAATATTGTAAGTTTATATGATCTAGTGAAAGCCTTTTTTGAGTTTTCAGTTTAAACAACCTGAAACCCATCAGTTATAAATTCTAATAGGCCTAAAATCTAAAGAAAAAGATAATAAATCTGGTTTTTAATATTTGGTGTCAAAAGAAACCTATTTATAAAGTTTAATTAACACAAACACCATAATTATACTTATTGTAAACCCAGCATGGTTAATATATCGGATAAATGTAAATCAATATCTCAATACAGCATCACATTAAACTTTCCTGCATTCTTCAATGATTTAGATGACCCATCAGGTGTAAGTGGTCAGTGTATATTTATTATTATTTATTTATCCTATTTGTGCCCCTCGGTGGGCACGTTTAATGAGCTGATGATGATTTATCCTATTAAGAACCATATGCGGGTCCAAAGATATTTTTCTACAGGAAACTAAGCTTATATGTTAATCCAGGGTATCAGCTAACCCATACCAAAATTAATTTGAGTTGGCTAAAGAAATGCCAACTATTCTATTTCTATTAAAGTTACACATGCACAGCCAGGGCCCCAATTCTATGTGTGTAAGAATTTACAACAAATTGCCAGATACAATTAAAGATGAGAAAAACTATTCTAAATTTATAAACAAATTGAAAGTAATGTTAATAGAAAAATGTTATTACACAATAAATGAATTTCTGGAATCAAAAATATTTTAATAATTAATAATAAAAAAGAAGAGAATTATAATAAAGATCACTAATTAAATGTAGGAACCCATAATTAATGTTCAATCCGATCAGTACAAGTATTTTTATTACCTGAATTTAAATGATCTTGCTTTAAATGATTGATTTAAATGATCTTGCTCAGCGTGCTATGGAGAGGGCTATGTTAGGTGTCTCCCTACGCGATAAAATCCGAAACGATGATATCCGTAGGAGAACTAGGGTGACCGACATAGCCCAGAGGATTAGCAAGTTGAAGTGGCAGTGGGCAGGGCACATAGTGCGTAGAACCGATGGCCGATGGGGCGGAAAGGTTCTCGAGTGGCGTCCACGTAACGGAAAGCGAAGCGTAGGCCGACCCCTAGCCAGATGGACGGATGATCTGGTTAAGGTGGCGGGTGGCAGATGGATGTCAACTGCAAGGGATCGGTCCGCGTGGAAATCATTAGGGGAGGCCTTCGTTCAGCAGTGGACATAATTAGGCTATAATGATGATGATGATGATGATGATGAAATGATTGTTTATAATAGATTTATAATATACTTAAATGATTACTCATAAAGGTATAATCAATAAAAATATACTATTTTTTTATGCACTTGGAAATTACTACTAATTAAATACAATTACTCTATATATAATATATATATAATAATATATTCGTGAATTTATTTTAATTTGTTTTGTTATTGATCTTGCATGTACAATTTTTGTAAACGTTTTTAAAAGTAAAATGTATTGTTGTTGTGCCCTTCAGGGTCCACATGTGAAATGTTATTACAAATGTACACCTTTTAACTTCATGTGGTAAGCAATAAACAATTGAGAATTGAGTTAACACTCATATACTTTTCCATTGCATATGTACAGACATCCCAAGAACTCCAGACAGCTACCATTGCGTACGATAAGGCGAACAGCGCCCATGCTGCAGCCAGGGAGATGGTGTACCTGGCCGAGCAGGGTCTGGCGCGGCTCGCCGAAGGCGCGGAGGGTGGGCTCACCCTCGACCCTGCCTGGCAGGAGATGCTCAACCATGCCACACATAGGGTTAACCAGGTAGGATATTATAATTAACCCATTGACTACCAGACGTCGTTGGCTCAATGGTGTGGACTGTAGCCTTCCGCATGTGCAGGGTGCAGGTTCTAATCTAGCCACATACCAATGTGTTTTCGAATTTTCAAAATTATATGTACGTTATCCGACAATCTTATGGTGAAGGAAAACATAAGGAAGGAAGCCTGCGAAGAGATTCAAAAGGTGTGTGTGAAGTCGGCCAATCCGCACTGGGCCCGCGAGGACGACTAATGCTTTATCACCCTATACGGGTAGGCTCGTGCCCCTAGGTGGGGACGTTTAATGAGCTGATGATGATGACTACCAGCACAATGGAAAATCTATTGTTTATAATGTTTTAAGGCGTCTCTGGCTGTCAAAGGGTAGGGACAAATGAGGAAATTTCATTTCAAGCAGACTGCAATAATTATGTCTGATTTTTAATGAACCTACTTACTCAGGGTGAATGTAGCTATTCCACATGGAAGGAATTTTTGAAATCAGCACAGGAGCTTTTGTGTCTTCTCATTAAAAACATACATACAAAAAAATTAATATTTCCACTTTATGACGACTGGTGTAGTGTTTGAGAAATTGACTCTTACACCAAGGGTTCCAGGTTCGATCCCTGGGCAGTACAAACATTTGTGTGAATTAACATGTCTGTTTATATTTGTCAGTACGTTTCTATGTATAATATGTATGTATTTACAAAAAAATATATATAACTATGTTTATCTGTTGTTTAGTACCCATATTA
Source organism: Leucinodes orbonalis (assembly GCA_019425675.1). Lineage (NCBI taxonomy): Eukaryota > Metazoa > Arthropoda > Insecta > Lepidoptera > Crambidae > Leucinodes > Leucinodes orbonalis. The sequence goes on along the minus strand of PQWD01004659.1, from coordinate 58,912 downwards.
CAGGCTAAATGCTTCGTTTAGGACTAGACTCGACGACTCGATAAGAAGAAGAATGATATTGGTGTAGATTATAAAAGCATTTTTCCAGGCGGAGGCCGATCGCGCTCACGCAACGGTGACGCAGCGCACCAAGGCTGCAGCTCATCGTGCCGCCTCTGCCCTCGTTCTGCAGTTACAGAACGGGCTGAAAAGGCACATAGCCAAGTCCAGGTCAGACCATAGACAATTAACATGCAGGACTTTTTGCCCATAGACAAAAGCTTAACGAACACAGATTTTTCATGAAAATGTTGGCAATGGAACAGACTGCCCATATGGTGGTAAGTGGCAGATTTTGGTTATAAACAGTCAAAGCTGCGCTGATATCCTTCAGTATCACGTTACTGCCAAATGGGATGTCTTGATTGATAAATTATTCCATTAAAAAAGAGTTCTTTAGATGGAAAATGTAATTAAAATATGTTAAATATTATTTAAATATTTTTTTAATGACTTGTATATTAATATATATTTACTAATTGATGCTTCATAGCTTCGTAGATTAATCTTTGAGTCTTGACGCTGTAGTACTTGAATAAGTAGTAGATTTATTTTCTAAATAATATTTTTACATTGGATGCCTTACTTATTTTATACTCTTAGAAAATGTTTGCGAATAAAATACTGCAGTAAAAGCTTAGCATATTTACTATGATATAAGTATTTATACTCGATCGAATGATGAGCATTTAAGTATGGTTGACATGAAATTGGTCTATAAAACTATATGGACGTTTAATAAAATACAGACAGTCCCACTGACAGAAAAAGTGTGTCAGAATTCAACAAAACTGAGAAAAATACTGACAAGAACATGGTTTGCGTAATTAAATGGTACAAAAACCAAAGTGATCACTAGAAAAAAGCTGGAATTACTTTTCATAGCTATATCAACGATTAGATTACATATTTCTAGTTTATAACATGAAAACTTAAAATTATTTGTCAAAATGACATAGACAGTAGCTGTCATTTCAGGGACACATTTTATGTATGAATGAAAATTGTCCATATTATTTATATGTCCATGCACTACTTTAATAAGATAGAATTAATTATTCAAAGATATCAATAAGTGAATTACCCTTGTCTCTATTATAAGTACTCCTTAAACGCTGTCAAAATTGTTAGACCACTTTCTTATCTGACTGTACGTTGTAGAAAAGTTGACTGTATTTATTTTATACTAATTCTATTTGAGTGTTCAATTTAAGGCTGTCATCACACGACCTACTTTTACTCAAACTAAAGACTTTTGCTAAAGGGTCGATTATTTTCTTACTTAAAAAATATTTATTACCTACTTTTTGCACGGGTACGTTAAACAAGTGTAACCAGTATGTTATATTTATCTCATAAGAAATCAGTATTTCTTACTTTGCACCATAGACATTATTTTTTTAGTTCTATATCTGACATTTTTTTTTTCATTTACAAATATGACAGCTTTGATATTGCTTTTTTAATCCGTATTTAGCAAATAAATAGTATTTGGTACAGCATTTGCACTGACCTAAGTTGGCACTTACAGATACCTTTGCTTGAATAGTTGCACAGAGTACGCCTTCCGCTGGACGCGACGCCACTTCACGTTTGGTACTTACATTTGATTTTATCTATGCATGTTTTACTCTATTGTCTTTACTAATATTTTTATAATATAGTGGACGTTTAGTATCTTAAATATGTTGTTCTTTATTTTAAAATGTTCGAATTTCATCAAGGAATTTAAAATTAAATAAAAATATATTTTTAATTTGTTTTTATGTAATTAAACTAAAGACACGATCAGTTCGCTCACCGTAATGGTCAGGCGTAAGTGATACGCCTGACCATTACAGATGGTGTGTTAATGGAAAGAAACTTTTATTAATTCACTTATTTGCCGTCACATTAGACGACAAATATTAGGTCCCTTATCCCGGTAGTTTTACTAGCTACACTGGTCTGTAGACAGAAGAGCAAAACACTCCTATTATACAGGTCGATATCTGCACTGCGATGGTACCTACCTAGACGGCTCAGTACTGAGTCTACCGTAAACTAAAAGTAAAAACACCTGTAAATTGTGTGTCGAGCCTACTACTTAGTAACACTGCAAAAAACAAAAGAAAAATTATAAAATAAAACTAAAGTCCCTGACCATTATATCAGGGGGACCAGCCGAAAATGTGAAAGTGAAACCACTGAAATCTAATTCCCGAAATGGTCCTTCGAGCCGGATACTTTACCACCTAGACGCGTTACTGAGTCGTCTAGATCTACCACCGAAGTGCCAGATATCGTCCTGTAAAAGGAGTGTTTAGCACTTATGTGTTTTGGGATGAGGGCACTGTAGCTAGTAAAATTTCCGGGTATAAAACACTTAACATCTATTGTCTCGGTTGACGGACGCAGTCCGGCATTGATGGAGAACAATAACTGTCTATCAGTTGTTGGTCTCAATCAATGCCCCTCTGTCATGGTTAGGCGTATCGCTTACAATCAGGGGAGCGTCCTGACCGGCCTGTACACTTTGTAACAATAATAATGTACTTTCAGGCCGTATTTCGAGGAAAAGGCGCGCATTAATGCAGCGTTGGAGAGTCAGAAGGCGCGAATTCAGACCCTGGAGGAGCAGGTCACTGAGGTGAAACAGCAATACGCTTCGGCGCTCAGAAACTTGGAGCGGATATCGGATGAGATTCACAGACATCGATCTCGAAGGCAGTCGGCTAGGAAAGGTAATATTTTTAAAATGTCTCCATTATAATAACATACATACCTCAGATGAACAATAAACTAACTACATGCACAATCAATGACGACCCATTTGGTAAAGCGGTTGAGACGTCGGCTGCTACAAAATGGTTCCGGGTTCGATCCCCGGGCAGTACAAACATTTGTGTGCATGAACATGTCTGTTTGTAATGGTCTTGGTATTTTCTATATATAACATGTATGTATTAACAAAAAAAATCTATAAGTATGTCTATCCGTTGTTTAGTACCCATAATACAGGCTTCACGCTTAACTTGGGGCTAGATGGCGCTGTGTTAATGTCAGAGGATATTTATAATTATTATTTTTATTTAATCATGAAGAGATGTCAACCAAAAAATCGAGCCGCTTGACACATACGTTATTTTTTATTGTATTTATGACGTAAAATTATTCATTAAAATTTTGACATTAAGGCGTCATTAAAAGGGTACAAAATCAAAAGCACGAACATACTACAATGTCACTATGACAAGCGAGCGACGTGATTATGAATGAAAATTTTGCTCAACTGACGGATGGACATAATTTTGCCGCGGACACTTTTTGAGTGTGATTGCATCTACTTAGTTTATTGTTTATTTAACACACACACACACAGCACACCACACACACACACGCACACACACACGCACACGCACACACACACGCACACACACACTTAGACAAACATAACACATAAACAATTTTAAGTGCCATTTTGCTGTGTTAAGCGTTATTCTTGAAAATTGATCTTCAATGTTACAATTATTATGGCTGCTTTTTGTGGTGGGTTACCTGGTGCCCAGCAGTATTAACATTCTCCCGCAGCAAAACAACCTAAAATCGCTTCTTTGATTCACGTTAAGCCATGCGACGCGGAAAAATAAATAAATAAATAGTTATTTCAAGATAACAGACTCTCGAATTTTATTTATATGTAAACATTATTATTGTGTTGATGAAGAATATTTACAGAAAGTGCCAGAGATCGAAATTAAGAGTTGTTATTAATTTAAATGAGCACAAAAGATCTCGTAGTATTTTTTTGATGGCCATTCCTCTGTGATAAACTATGTCATATAAAAGACATTGGTATTTGACGGGATTTGAACTTGCACCCTCCAGATGGGAAGATAACATACCACAACAATGAGCCACCGACGCTCATGGTGAACCTTAGGACAACCTGGTAGGTGTTAACCACCCACCAATCGGCATTGGACTCGCGTAGTATTTTACGACTTAATCTCCCCATATGGTCACTTCGTGCAGGAAGGCATGTGCCTTAAATAAATAAATGAATAAATATCCACTGACATTCACACAGCGCCATCTAGCCCCAAGTTAAGCGTGAAGTCTGTATTATGGGTATTAAATAACGAATAAACATACTTATATATATTTGTTTGTAAATACATACATATTATACATAGAAAACACCCAGACCATTACAAACAGACATGTTCGTGCACACAAATGTTTTTACTGCCCGGGGATTAAACCCGATACCCTTGGTGATGCAGTCAGGTCGACTTAACCGCAACACCAAATGGGTCGTCAATCGTCCACACACTTAGGACAACCCGAGGATGGTAGCCATTCACACCCACCAATCCGCTTTGGGCTCGCGTGGTATTTTACGGCCTAATCTCCCCATAGCTACTTCGTGCAGGAAGGCATATGTCCGCCAGTGGGTGGCTGAACTGGCTGATGATATAACGGTGTGTCTTCAGTGGAAATGAAGGGATCGTTGTTGACGGAATCGGTGAGCGAGACCGCCGGCAGCATCGGCGAGGATTGCGATCGGGAACGGAGCGAGGCGCACGTGCGCGAGTGGCTGCGGCGGACGGCCGACTGCCGCGCCGCCACCGACGACACCTGGACCGAGGTCGACCTCGACTCCAGCCCCGACGAGGTGAGGGCACATCGAATAATCTCTAAGTCTTTCTTATGCATGACAAAAAGACTTAGAGAGCGCCAAGTATTAGCTAGATGATCCTTTGATCTATTTAGATTGACCTGGACTCCAGCCCTGAGAAGGTGAGACGTCATCATCATTAGAAAGAATTAGGGAGCTTTCAAGGATCTTAGCTCATTACCCCCCTTTAGATCGAGCCCTAAGGAGGTGATAAGATGACTCAGAGGTATTAGTCTATTATCTGTGGGGACAGTCCCCCCCTTATGACTATCCCCGCAAATAATAGTTCCAAGATAAGTTTTGGAGTGGTTAAGGAGTGTTTAAGTATTACATAAAGTAGTTTTGGAGATTTTAGAATATCCCATTTGTATGAACCTGAACTCCAGAAACAAAAGCACAGGGTCCAGTATGACATCATCATCATCAGTACGATAGATAACGGTATCGGCCAGTGAGACTGATGAGAATTGTGATCGCGAACGAAGCGAGTCGACCTCGACTCCAGTCCGGACGAGAAAGGAACATTTAAGTATTATATAGTTATCACAAAGGTTCTTAGATTGTACCCCACATTTAGATCGACCTGGACTCCAGCACTCAGCAGGTGAGACGTTAGGAAGACGTCATCATCATAATCATTCATCAACGTCATCATCATATAACTGCTTAATGTGCTACTTGAAACTTGTTTCTCGTACAGGTGAGCTTCGAGAAGTGTTCCCTCCGACCTCGCTCGTCGCCCGAAGAGTCCCTGCCCAGTCCGCCGCAGTGCAAGGCGTCTGCCGCGTCACCCAGACGCATCATCACGGCTACACGCCGGCCTAGCCTGGACGCGTTACTCCACGACACCGGCGAACGGGTCAAGGATATGTTCCAAGGTCAGTGAAGACTGTTTTCAACACTAAATAGTACAACAAAGTCGCGTTTTTTGTCCACATGTGCGCTCAAATCTTTAAAACTACACATTTTGATGCGGCTTTAATAGATGGAGTGATTCAAGAGGAAGGTTTATATGTATAATACATTAAATACATTAATAATTGAGCGTCGGTGGCTCAATGGTGTGGACTGTCGCCTTCCTACCAGGAGGGCTGAGGTTCAAATCCCGACACGTACCAATGTGTTTTCGAATTTTCGAAAATATATGTACGTTATCCGACGCTCTTACGGTGAAGGAAAACATCGTGAGGAAACCTTCATACACGCCTGCGAAGAGATTCGAAGGTTGTGTGTGAAGTCGTCCAATCCGCACTGGGCCCGCGTGGACGACTAAGGCCTAATCACACCCTATACGGATAGGCTCGTGCCCCTCGGTGGGGACGTTTAATGAGCTGATGATGATGATTATTATTATATATTTATATTTGTATTAGGAATGGTTGGTTATAATAAACTAGAAGTACGACGTAATCTTACCTTGGCCCTGTATTTGTTCAAAGTAATAAGGGGGAGATTGCAACCAGGCTGTGCTACAGACGATGACGCTGTGTGTACCAGACCGGTACGTCTGGCGACGTCGGCTTCCTCCGTTATTGCTGTTCCGCAAGCCCGGACTTATATATTGAAAGAGGCACCACTAACTAGAACGTTGCGTACGCTTAATGAAGTAGCCAAAGCTAGATTTGTTTAGTTGCTCTTTGACTGAATTCACCAAGGTCACATCATTTGTTTATGCTATTCTTGATTCTTTTTTAATTTTATTTTTATTGTTATTTAAAGTTGAAATGAATTTGTGTAATATTATAATTGTCTTCGCTATCGCATTGGGGAAACCTGTAATGTTAGTCGTAAGATTACATGTAAAATAAATTATAAAAAAATAATAATTTGTTATTTTGCCAGGGCTGTCCCTATTCGGTGAGAGGCGGGGGTCGGCGTCGGCGCCTCGGACCCCGCGTCGGGCGGCGTCACCCCGTCGGGCTTCGGGCTCCGCCTCCGACGACCGACACTCCGACTCCGACAGCCTGGCCAGGTTACTAGTCTATCTATCTATTCAACCTGTCGGTCAACCTATAGAGCGTCGGGGGCACAATGGTGTGGACTGTCGCCCTCCGGTAGGGCTGAGGTTAAATCCGACGCTCTTACGGTGAAGGAAAACATCGTGAGGAAACCTGCGCACGCCCGCGAAGACATTCAAGGGTTGTGTGTGTAGTAGTCCAACCCGCACTGGGCCCGCGTGGACGACTAAGGCCTATCGCCCTTTACGGGTAGTCTCGTGCCCCTCGGTGGGGACGTTTAAAGAGCTGATGATGATGATGCTTCAACCTATCGCAGTCCACTGCTGGACATAGGTCTCCCCCATTCTGTGCCAGATATCCCGGTCCTCCGCTTTTCTCATCCAGCCTCCAGCGACCTTTCGCAAGTCATCGGTCCGGAGAGCGTCCTACGCTACGCTTGCCGAACGCGGTCTCCACTCCAGAACTGCTCCAACGGCCATCAGTGTAATACGTGCCAACACAGATGACACACAACCACGCTTACACTTTCAAATTCAAATTGTTGCTTGGAAATGTGTAAAGGTTCTTAAGTTTTAAATGGGTAGGTACTTATTTAGTGGCCCTTTGCGGGTATGGCAAAAAATTAGCTTAAATATTTTCCATTATTCATTTTAAAATACAATTTCAATGTAGAAAGAGTTACAATATGGTCTTTTTATATTTTGTGAACAGTTGTTTTAAAGTATTCGTCAACTGAGTAAAAACATTTTTAATGAGAAAATCTTTAAGATTTCTATTGAATGACTTGGTTACAAGGTCTGCACGAATTTCTGATTTTCTTTTTTGATGATAATCGGTTTTCAGTGTGGAAATGCTGACGGATGATCAGATAGCGTCACTGATGCTGGACGCACAACTGGAAGCGGTCTGCGAGCGGCTAGCAGGCGTCGGGATGCGGTAACCATCGACACTTAGCTTCAGGTCTTAAAGTTTAAAGTCGCTTAGCAAAATGTGACTGGAGAGATCCTACCGAAGGTCTTTAAAGTGAGAGTAGTTAGGTTGAAACTTGCGTGGTTAATTTAACACTGTTGTAAGTATGCCATAACCTATGATATTAACACGCTGGAAGTGACGTGATTTAGTATTCGTTAATATATTGATCTGTAATATACTGATTCTCTTTATAGTGAGGGCAATAAGGTTGAAACTCGCGTCGAAAATATTCTGTTAAAGGGGTCTTCGATGGTCTCGAATAAAAGATGGTTAAGTGGACTATAATTTACTAGCGATCCGCCCCGGCTTCGCACGGGTGCAATGCTTCTCGTAAAGTTCAGCCTGCGTTTGCAATGTAAGCAGAAAAAAAAGATTTACGACATCATATTAGAAACCACAAAAATAACCGTATTTCTAAACTATTTGATGGGTGTTATTATATTTATATATATCGTGGGCCTCAAGCCAAAGGGGCGTATAAGAAAAAACGCATAGTTTTTTATTTGACCAATCGTTACTAAATGTATCAATACTCGATCAAAATTTTTTTCACATAAATATATGCAACTTTTAATAATGTAGGTTCACTAAGGACAAAGATATTAACCCATTGAACGCCGGGAATCCAGACACAATAGACAATCGATTGTGTCTGGCGTTTTAAGGCGTCATTGGCGGTCAAAGGGTTAAGTTTTTACTGAAAGTGGTGATTTTCTTATACGCCCCTTTGGCTTGAGAAAGAAGAGAAAAAATCGAATAAGTAGTTTTAAAAAAATGTGACAATGACAGTTTCTTTAAGATCTCCAAAATAAAAATGTCATTTTAAATAAAATGTACTCGAAATAACGGAATAGTATAAAGATATCCAGTATTACCGTAGTCGCTATTTTTACTAAACTACCTTAAAACGTACATTCCATTGAGAAGTATGCTATTTATATGCTTACAGTACAAATTATATAAGATTTATTTTCTAGAAGAAATGAAAGCATAAATGAAAATATACTCCAATTAAATAAATCAATATTTTTCCACGAATACACATAGTTTAAGAATACATTTTGAATAATCTTATTAATCATACATCAGCTCTAAGATGGATGTCTCAGGAATAAAATACGAAGAAAAGAGTTTTCTTTGAGCTGAATAAAATAATAATTAGGAATAAAAGAAACACATATGTTGTGACATGGCATGGTTATGATGAACTAATTTGTAAATTAAGACGCTAGTAGTTATGAAGAAATGATTATTTCTCTGACAGAATACAATCTCCTTAAAATTTAAAACTTAGACAAGTATCAGAATACAAAACAAGAATATTGCTAGCATTCAATATAGTGTGTACATAGCGCATACAAACAGGTACTGCGGGCTGTCGCTGGTGGAGGCTGGATGAGGAAAGCGGAGGACCGGGATGTCTGGCGCAAAATGGGGGACACCTATGTCCATTAGTGGACTGCGATAGGTTGAAGAGATGGCGCATATGGATACACTAAAGCGCGCACTTGTTTTTTTTATGTTATAAGTGTACAGGACGGTCTGGACGTTCACATGATGATAAGTGATACGCCAGACCATGACAGAGCGGCATTAAAGGAGACCAACAACTGATAGACAGTTATTTTCCTCCATCAATGCCGCACTGCGCCCGTCACCCGAGACAACAGATGTTAGGTCTCTTATACCCGGTAATTTCACTAGCTACAGTGCCCTCATCCCCAAACACAAAAGTGCATAACACTCCTGTTTCACGGGATGATATCTGGCACTGCGGTGGTACCTACCTAGACGACTCAGTATCGAGTCTACCACCTAGTAAAACTTGTTTTATGCGATTAACGCACATCATTTCATATCAGTTTATATAATTACAAACCATTGTTTTACGCACATACAGTGGCGTGCACTCCATGTAAGCAAATAAGCAATGCATACCCTGTGGTGAACACTCTGGAAATCGCCATCATATAAAATCTTATCTTATTTCGTCTACATCTTGTCAGTGATATGCGATCGGCAGTCAACAATAGTACTATTTTTTTGAGAAAAGGAATTCTAATTATTGTTTTTGCACTTTGCATACCCTGCTCATAATCTTTGTGCGTTTAAGGTATTGCGTCTCACACTGCGCTTGCCACTGCGTAAAATAAACCACGTAATTATATTATCACTTACAAGATGTAGGGGAAATAAGAAAATATTTTATATGATGGCGATTTCCAGTTTGTCGGAGAACACAGGGTATGCATTGCTTATTTGCTTACATGGAGTGCACGACACTGTAGGTGCGTAAAACAATGGTTTGTAATTAAATTACCTGATATAAAATGATGTGCGTTAATCGCATTGCGTGTAACGCAGCGTTCATCGCAAAAAACAACCGGAACTTATATTTAATGGTGTAGCGGCTAGCGCGTTCGAAGCGATGACGTTAAGCAACCATCGCAACAAGGGTTGCCACCCGTACATTATAATAAAGTATTTTTACGTTATTTAATGTAATTGTACTGTACACTTTATAAGAATAATAAAGTACGCGAAAATTCTTTATATTGCATAATTTGATTTATTAATACAAACTGCAAAATGCATATAGAATATATATTGTCAAATACAAAACGAAAGAAAAATAAGTTGTACTTTATTTTTATACTGTGTACTTTTTATTCTTACCTATAATAACAATAATGATCTTTAATTACAAAGTAAAAAGGTGGCAACCCTAATCGCAATAGGCATACACTTCGAGTCCCTTCGTGCTAAGGAAGGCACGATACGCCGTACGAACCGTCTACTCTCAGAGGATTAAAGTTGTGCACTCCCACTGATAAGGGCTTGAGGTTAAGAGCAAAGATTATGTGGGTGGGCTTACAACCAGATACCCCCAGATATTGCAATGCTGTACCTATTATATCGGGTGTGTCTAAACGAGAAAGCATGTGCCCCTCCAGTGGGACTTTAGGCTAGTTGATTCATACCTAAAATTAGTTTTAAAGACGGGTCCTAGTAGCAGTATTCAAATGGCATAACCCGACGATAATTGACGTCACAATCTCTAGGCCCCTAATGTAACAAATCGGTCTTTCCCAAAGTGTGCGATAACGCCCCCTTGTGGGCGCTGCAGGTCTCAAGGGGGCCGGTAAGAGACCCAGAAAGAAAATGATTAATTCAATAATTAATTAATTCAATTTGCAGTTATAGTGGTTTTTAAATAGGTGAAAAAATGGGGGCGCTAAAAAAATACTTATTCTCAAAGTGGGCAGTAGACAAAATAAGTTTGGGAACCACTGTAATAAATGAATCAATTTATAATCACAATAATACATGTTTAATTGTAATTAATGTCATTAATAGACATATCAACGAATGTCACGAATGTTGTGCGCATGCAATGTAGGAGTTAAAATAGAGCCATAATTATATATAAAATAAGACTACTCTGGAATCTAAGTAGAATAACGTAAGCTAGTGTAACTTTTCTTTTCCTCTTATTCTGTCTTATTGACGTAAATGTCAATGTGACATTGCATCCTTCAAAAAAATCTAGTTTTGTGTCTATAAACGTGTTTTGCACGACTCCGCCAATCTTCAAAAACTTAGTTATGACGTTTTGCGACCTGCCAAATCGTATACGTTATATGGCAAATGATCTTGCCAATATTTTTTTGTGGTATAAACGTATATCGACAATAAACTAAGACGCACAAACACGAAGAAACGTCAACCAGAAAATGTCCGAGCCGCACGACACATACGTATAGTGATTTATTTTATTTTATTTTATTTTATTTGGGAACAGCAAACAGTCACATCATCTATATATAAACAATGTTAAAAAAATTAAGTTTAACAATAATGTGCCCACAGCGCGCTCCTCATATTAAATCTTAAGTATATGTTTAGGCCGCCAAACGATTAAGTAACAATACAAACTTATAAGGAAAAAAAATGCAAATTAAACAGACTACCTACGTCTATTTCACAACGACAGAACTTCAATGATAGATTTCTTAAACTGAGGTAGGCTGAAAGTAAATATGTCTATGTTATCGACATTAAAATTAATTTGTAAGAGTGCATCATCCGGTAAAGAGGTGCGCGCAAGCCGGCGTTGTACGGCACGTGCCGACGGCAAACAAGCGGCCAGCGCGCTACTCCGCATCAGCGCACGTCTTGGTACATCGTAATGTAAGCTTGAGACCAAGTCAATACAATCAAATTTGTATTGACCAATTATACAAAGTTACAGCTTCAAGATATTTACGTCTAGACTCAAGGACATAATATCGAATTTTCTTAGCAAAGGACAAGGGACATCCGGGATCTATAACATCTATAGTACATAGCACGTAGGAATTTATCTGGACTTTCTCAATTTCCTCTATATATTTTTATAATATGGGTTCCATATGGTACAGGCATATTCAAGTTGAGAGCGTACAAGGGTCTTGTATAAATGGATGTATGTGGATGGACGTTTAAATTCTTTAGAGGACCTCATGACAAAACCATACATTTATAGGCTTTTTTTATGATTATCGACATGTGAACTTAATTGCAATGTCGAGTCCAATAGCACGCCAAATCCCTTAATTCCGAGACTCTAGATGAGTGATTATGTTTAGAGCATAAAATTATGCATTGAAATTTGACCTTAACGCGTAATAAAGAGAGTACAAAATCAAAAGCACGAGCACCCTATTATGACATGTAGCGAGCCACGTGATTATGTATGAAAATTCTGCCCAACTGACGCGATGGGCAGACTTGCTGCAGACACTGAGATTGTGCATTGTGTTAGTTTATTGCTTATGTAAGGAATTAAATAGGTTTTAATAATTTCTTATTTTATCTTAATACTGAACTACGAGAGCGTCGGTGGCTCAGTGGTGTGGACTGTCGCCTTCCTACCGGGAAGGCTGAAGTTCAAATCCTGACACGTACTAATGTATTTTCGAATTTTCGAAAAATATATGTACGTTATCCGACGCTCTTACGGTGAAGGAAAACATCGTGAGGAAACCTTCATGCACGCCTGCGAAGAGATTCGAAGGTTGTGTGTGAAGTCGTCCAATCCGCACTGGGCCCGCCTGGACGACTAAGGCCTAATCACACCCTATACGGGTAGGCTCGTGCCCCTCGGTGGGGACGTTTAATGAGCTGATGATGACGACTGAACTACGAAACACAACATGGAGGATGAAAATATCTAGCCCAATGAGGGTTTTTGCAATGTAAAACCTCACTAGATGGCGCTACGTTGGTGAAAGGTCTAGGATAATTTCGATGGGTCACTGATGTTTGTAGTGACATTAAATATCCAAATGTCATGCGAATAACCAATGGGAAGAGAGCAACTTGCTATTATATTTGACAGATTATTAAATTACAAATACCCTCATTACGTATAAAAGATCATAATATGGGCTTTTGTTCAACTTTATTAATTTCGAACTACAAAACACTACATGGAGGATGAAAATATCTAGCCCAAATACGAATAAAAGATCATATGGGCATTTTTGTACTTTTGCGGGAAAATTTTACAAGCGAATATATAGTATATTATTATGTCCTTGAATACGCAAGTCTCCGCGTTATTATCATGCCACAAAATGCCATCATGCCTTTACCGGTACTTTTAATTTAGAATAATAGGAAATTAATAGTAACAACGCAATAATAAGCTAATAATGATGTCTAGATATTAGTTGAACGTATATCGCTGTTAATACAACGCCTAGTTTCTTGCCTAAAGTCTGGTTAATATATTTATAATGTAATTAAAATGCTAAGTACCCGCGCAGTATTGCATGTCCCTTTAGAAAGAGACACTCGTCTTTGTCTCTCTTCGGTCTCTTTCGCACGAGTATTATGTTGTGCGATAGAGATAGCTATTTACGAAAAAACTGTGTCTTTTCTAAAGGTCGATGTTTAAATATTTGATTCTGGACATATAAATAGATGTTTACTTAATTATTCAGCTCACTCTTTAAACAACTCTCATAAGGTTAGTTAATTTCAAGCGACTTAGCTCTTAGCCCGTTTGATTTAGTGTTTAAAGTGAAAACGTGTAAGAAAACTTTTTTATATAATAATACTTATTTACTCTCTAGTTATATTATTATTTGGTATCTTATTGGTACATAAAAATAATAAATTATTTATTTACTATACATTTCAATATTAAATATGTCATAATACGTAAACTTACGAGGTGTGTCTACTGTCTTAGCCATTAACACCCACCAATTAGGCCTGCGTAATCTACTCAAACCCGATCTCCGTAACGCTGTCTAAAAGATCATGCTCACTATGGAATAGGTGGTTCATTGATAAAAATGAATTAATATTGGCCTAAACCATAGACAACAATAAATTTATTAGATTCCACAATCACGAAAAATGTAAACCAAAAATCGATGCCCCGACGAATAAACGTGCAATCGAAAAACGACAACTTTTCAGGAACAATAAAACGTTTGGAATCATGTAACTTTCAATTCTGAACTGATAGATACATATAATGTATATTATATACCAAATTAAAGTTTAAATATATCATATTCAGCTCATGTTAATTATAAAAAATATTATCAGTTTTCTATATTTTTGAAAAAAAAAATTATTATTTTATTATTCATAAGAAATGAACGATGTGTGCCTTTTTAACAGTATTGTATTCTTGCACGTTTATTCTTATCGGACGTGCAGTCCAAGCAAGTGTAGTGAAATGCTGCACATAATTTTAAACAATGGTCTAATAAATTATTCAATATATTAGCAATGAATCTTAGCAGAGTTTCTGTATGTGAAATTATCCTCTATTGAAGGTTGTCTGTAAGAAATTGCTTTTTAGCAATAAGACCGCCTTATTTGTACACTTTTTCCCTTGTTGTGTGTTTTATGTGCAAGAAAAGTTTATTATTATTATGTGCTCACAGTTTGAGGGTGTATTTAATTACGTATGACAGTTTATGTGTTTGGATGAGAAAAACTATGTTGGTTTACAGGTATATGGTACATGTCTTTAATGGGTAAATAAGTTTCGGTTCAATATGTTGATGATTGTTGAATATCCATATACTTGTAATAATTCGGCGGCATGTAGATATTACATATTAAGATTATTAATTTATTAGGATTTGAAAAACGGTCTCAAATCAAAGAGTTGATCTTTTGGATTTCTTTTAGCTTCGATATGACATTTAGTTTTAATTACCATTTTATATCTAGTGTATACCACAGTATTATTGTTTTTAAATTGAACCATAATTGTATTATATTCCGCCAAATTGGAATATGGGAAAAAATTAAATGTAAAATAAAATATCTATGGCTGTTCATATTTTGAAACCATAGGCAAGCCATTATTTGTGAATGTGTGTTAATTGTAAATTGAGTTTTTTCTTTTTTTATGCTAAAGCTTAATTTTTTTTCTGAATATAAATACATTATACATTGAAATTTAAGTTACTAGCTATATTATGTACTAAAAGTGTGACGGTATATACGCACAATAAACGTTTAATATAGTATTGAGTATTCTCCCGTTAGCAATGCTGTGCGGTAAGGCCTGTGCCCTGCAGTGGGCTGTTATAGGCTGCTGATGATTGAACTATTCGCTGGCGATATTATTTGTTATAATTATTGTATATGGACGTTAAATCAAATAAAACTGATAATACGTTGCATTTTGATATTGTTTTATGTCATACTTTTTGATTATTTTGACGAACTATGCAATGTGTGTATATTTAAGATTTATATATATTTTATAACTTATTATGTTCTTTTTATAATGTATATATGTAATATACTGGAGATTGATGGTTAGGTACACAGACATCCGAATATACAATTAGACTGGACAAGCCGCCAAGTTTATAGGCAGTCCCAGTGTCGCAATTTCTTTTCGGTTCTTACCTGTGAAAAGTTATTATATTTCTTGGTAAATTTACTGATTCGTTGCGATGATGGCATGTTACAATTGCACAGGATGGCATTTTGAGAAAAAACGCTAATTTCTTCTAATATTCGTGCGTCTTGACTCGTCTCACAGAGCGTAAACTGGCAGCCAGTGTATGCTCGTTGAGCTTACATTTGTCGCACTTAAAAACGCGGCTTGCCCCATCTCCTGTATTGGGAAATCTGTGGTTAGGTATGTGAGTTTGGCCTATATGGCCTATTATGTTTTTGAAAGATTTTCCCAGATTGTTTTATAAATCCATTTGACCCTCAGGTGTTTAATGGGATTAGATATGACATACCATACCTACTCCAAGATTCCACAAAGTTTTGAATATTATCGGGTATATTATATGTCAAATATTGGCATTGATAATTACTTATGATGACCCGTTTGGTGTAATGGTTGAGACGTCGAATACTACACCATAAGTTCCGGGTTTGATCCCCAGCCAGTACAAACATTTTTGTGCATGAACATGTCTATTTGTAGTGGTGTGGGTGTTTTGTATGTATAATATGTATGTATTTACAAAATATATATATATATTAGTATGTTTATCAGTTATTTGATACCCGTAATACAAGCTTTACGTTTAAATTAGGGCAAGATGGCGTTGTGTGAATGTTAGTGGATATTTTATTTATTATTATTATATCGTGACTTAAAAATCCTGAGTAAGTAATAAGACGTTGATTGTAAATATTATATGAATTGAATAATTATGTATAAATTATCTGTTCTGTTTGTGACTGTTTAAAGTAATTTAGTACTATGCACATAGCATGTTAGTAGTCGAATACTGTTAAATGCAGTTAGGTTATTAATTGAAAAAAAAAGAGAAATATATTTATTCCTTGACTAAATACATAATAATAATGTTCTCATAACAATATGTATATAGAAAAGTGATGCGAAAAATATATCTACATAGTATTCAATTAAGGAGACCATAGACAACTTTGAAGCTGATATTCCGTATAATCATTATTAAAAAGACGGTATCACGGCGCCAGTATAAAAAAGAATATGTTAACACCAATTAAAAAATGAATCAGATGTATAATGTACCCCACATATTCTGTAATATGTTAATATAAAAATATTGCCTATATATACTATAAATCTATTTATCTTATAAAATGTTATGCATGTTTATTATAGTAAAAGCAAAATACATTTTGTTTTATTTTCAAAATTGTATGAATATTTAGGTTCTCTCTTCTAGACGTATACAAAAATTATACTTGAACCTATATTATGTGTCAAATTGAATCTATCAGAAATAACAACTCAGAATAAGCGAAAAAAACTGTTATTTGCAGATGGCACAAAAAAATATTGTACTGTGTATAAAAACTGTGTTCTAATTGTCTAACAAGGTAATTTTTTATATTTATTTTAAAGTTATATGATTGAATGTAGCAACGAGAGATGTTTTTGTATTTTATATTAATATAAAGCGCATCACATACAGTTTGAGCAATTTGTAGAAAAATATTTACACCGTTATCAGGTCTAAATAGTATATTCAGGCGTTGTTGACTTTTACGGTCAGGCCCATTAACTGAATCAAAAGCATCTTAAAAACAACCTCGGTAGTAAAATCTCAGTTGAAAGACTTAACTTCAATGTGAGATAAAGATATGCAATTTTATATGATTAATGATTCGGTTTAATTTGCTTTGTTGGTTGTTCAAGGTAGTGATAGTAGACCCACGGGCAAATCTGTTAACGTAAACTAATTTTAAGGTTATCATTTCTGAATAACTAACAACTTTATCAGTGCATAATAAATAACAAATATAATGTGATAAAATGTGTCACAATATTAATCATTTGAAAGAGGACCTCGAGTCAAAAGTTTAAGATTCAACATAGACATAGGCACGCATAAAAAAAAAATTAGGTATCTACGTAATAGTTAATTCTAAAATCAATGTTTGTGTACTTTGTTGTCTTCTCTTGTTGGTACAGTCAGCATCAAAAATAGATACACTTTCAGGTTGTCAATAACGCTGCATTTTGACACTACGGTATATTCGCTATACTCCAAAATTCCTAAAAAAGATAATAATACATTATTTAATTTCCTATTATTAGCGGTGTTGTGCTGAAATTTTCTATTTGACGTGCAAGTTTTTGGTATTTTTCTGAAACATTTTCTATTCAAGGCGACATCAATTTGTATTCAAGACGTTGTATTTTGCGAAAAATCTAAACTTAACAACTACTTTTGAATCTGTCTGTACCAACAAAGATAGTTTAAATGTTTTGACTACACATAGTGATTGTTTAAACGGTGACGTGTTTTAGGGCTTCATCATTCTGACAGTCTGGTGCAGTGATAGTCCTCGAGACAGCTTTAAGTCGTTATTTTTGCCGTTGTGATATGCTGTACAATTAGCAATACTGTGCTAGGTTAAGAGATGCTGTACATACGTGTTATAAATCTTGCCTTCAGTTTAAAATAAATAATAATAAGTAGTTATTTTTGCTGTTTTATTTTGGACCTAATAAATAGTTGACTGCCTCCCTGGTCTTTTGGTTGGAGTGATGAGTCAGATCGCAGCGTGATTCAAGTGTGTCGTGAGTTCAAACCCCACGGAGGGACCGCATGTTGAAGATAATTTAGGCCTGGTCCCCAATTTAGTTAATTAAAAAATGCGCTTTGGGACAGTTTCTCAATAGCTCATTTGTTCTATTTTATGGTAGATTTTAAGTGGCAACACCGTTATTCAATGCATTCTACTAAACAATTACCATTTTCAGCCATGAACATTAAAGTTGTAGGTACCGGAATAAAAATTTACAATTCGATTGTAAAGTGCCGTAATTTAAATGAGTGAAAGAAACCAGGGCCTCCGGTCATGTTATTGAAATGTAAAAACAAAATATTTGAAAATTTTAATTTGTAAATGCAATCTTCCCATGTAATTTATCATTGTACACTTTTGTTAGAATTCAAATGTAAAAATTAAGAATAAAACCAACATTATATTTCCATATTTTTATTACATGTCAGCACATAATTACAACAGAATAAAAACATACGAACAGGGACGGAAAACATTATATAACAAAACTAAATAAGACAAAACAACACGTCGCTCCTCGAGCACGCCTTGAGTATAACATTTCTCAGCCACCAGTGCTAAGGCGTATAAACGAGTCGTGTATCGTATTATTGTACTTTATTAGAAAACAGGCATGTAATTGACTCAAATATTATATAACTCGCTTCTCCAATTTTTTGGAAAATTATAAAAAATACACGTTAACCCTAATTTTTCAACGGTGTTTAAAATAATGGTTAAATAAGGTATCAGTTAAAAGTATTCACCTCATTGCCAATAAATTTATGGTGTATATCCAGGGTGTATATATAAGTCAAAATTAAATTAAATTTACTATTATAGAGACCAATTCAATAGATTTAGTCAATAGCATCCATACCTGTTTTGTATAAAATGGAATAACAACGATACACGTTACCTTGCATACAAAGGGACTACTATTATCAATATATATTTATACAAACAATTTATAAAAATACATCTTTTGGTTACAATTTGGCAACTATCATATAAATTGAGGCTAGCTTGTGTTTAAAAAGGACGTATCAGGAAAGGCTCTATGATTATTAATTTACATAGGCCTAAATAACTGTGTCCACCTAAGTCACATTTTCTTTAAATTCCACCCAAATAAGATTTAGTGCAATTTACATATTTTTTTGCCAAAGCCAAGCCAGTAGTTATTTTTAACAAATCTTAACGGTTAAGTATTTTTTAAATTCAAGTTTGATTTCTAAATAATTGGGGTAATATATTTGAGAGTCCAATATACGACAAATAATTATAAATGTTCCTTATAATTGTAAACGTTATAATAATTGTACTTATCTAAAACGCGATTAAAATACTTAACAATACTGAAACTGCATTTTTATGCGAACTGTACGTCTGGCATACTACACAGACATTTTTGTAGATATTTGCTTGTTATACTTTATTTAAACAGTTTGTCAATTATCAGAGTGCCAGATGAGCATATCTAAGTAAATGTTACTTGCTCTGCAAATTTGGAAGCAATGTATCCTTAACTATAAGGGTGAAACCATGATAACAATAACATAGGGCACTATCAAAAACCTTCATGCATACGTACAAAGATTGGAATGTATGAACCTCACTAAACATCTATCACAAATTCACTAGATATTTGAGCACAATATTTACAGTTATTATTATAAAAATAATTATATATTCGTCCCGTAATATTTGAAGACCATCATCTGATGACAAATGTTGCTATTAGTAAAAAAAATTTGGGAGAAATTATAGACACTGAGAGTTAGCCAAGCTATAGCAATCTTTCTTTCGGTGAAAATCTGTTTCATTCTTATAAATTGTGATTGGTCCAATTATATAACAAAGACAAATTCGGGACGCCCAGTAGCTTCTTTTTTGAGTCATGGGCACACCATAGAATTTAGAACTATGTGAGATATTTCGTATGTAAACATCGTTTTTAAAGACCATCTCTCAAAGTAATCTGAGTGGCTATGCGATAAATATGATAACTTGAAACTATGGCGTAATATATTTAGCTCTTCATTTGTATCACAATAATTAAATTACGTACAAACAAACTACACTACATACAAACTTAATCTACCTGTGTATAACTTAAAACACAATTTAATAGAGAAATTTTACTTCTCCAATTATATCATGAATTGCGCGATAAACAATGTATATTAACTCACAAACAATATGTTTGTCTGCAATTTCTACTAGCTTTCAATACTGTTAAACTTGGTCTTAATATTTGAAATACAATATTGACTATCATTTTAATATAAATCTCTTGTCAACCATATAAGCCTTTTAAAATAATTTTACTATAAAAATTGAAACTTACAAATAGGACTAAATACTTAAGGATTTGGTTTTTGCAGTCGATCGAGTCTAAAATCCATTAGTCGGTTCAAATAATTGTACGAAACATATTTCAAGATTTCATGATAAATGTTCAACCTAGATTTAAAACTTATATACTCATTAAAGGAAAAATGTAAATGTAACATTATTTTAATAAAAAAAGTTAACTGAGTAAACACAAGAAAAACGTTGCACTTTGATTTAGATTTCAGAGCATATTTGTATGCCATTATTTTTTAATTGCTATTTTGAGCAATATATTGGAAACAATAAAAGTAATTTAACTGTTGAGTATTTAACGACGTAGAAA
The DNA here is from genome assembly GCA_019425675.1 of Leucinodes orbonalis. Lineage (NCBI taxonomy): Eukaryota > Metazoa > Arthropoda > Insecta > Lepidoptera > Crambidae > Leucinodes > Leucinodes orbonalis. The sequence goes on along the minus strand of PQWD01004659.1, from coordinate 38,055 downwards.
GGTACGTATAAGAATAGATAGTGGAACATTATCTCGATAGAGGGCTCACAAAAATTTAAATACTGCTTTAGATTTTTAAACTCTAGTTTTAAACTTTAAAAAGTGTCGTTCTAACAACGTGCCGTGGTCGTTTGGTCAATAACAGTCAAAACCCTGTTTAAGACAAACAATTTATTTATGTACAGGGTAACAATTTCAATTCTCATTCAAATAGCGCTGCGCATTGTCCCCAATTTATCCTATAGGCTCATTTCTCTCAAATAAGACTTTTTATGTGCCACACCGCTTAAGCAGCTATAGCAGAATAAAATCAATTTATATCAGGGACCCTATACCTTGCAGCCGAGCCCTTACTTTGAAAGAAATAAATTATTTAATGAACCCTGTATATCAAATTCTGTACGCTGTAATACTGTTTTTTAAATTTATTTATTAAACAAAACATTAATAAACAATTTCTAATGAAAATATTCAAATTGTTTCTATGCTAAACCTTTCCTCTTATTTCTCGAATATACTGGACTTAATTTTTAGAAAATATTTTTTGTTTATAAATGCAATTTACAATTTATACTAAAATTATTTTCACCATATTTTGAGCTTAATGGTATTTTTATTAAGAATGAAATCTGATATATAAGCTAGTATATTTGCCTTAAATAGAGATAATACTAATGTTATTTTTCCTATACAATCTTATAATATAAAAACTGTTTCTTATTCATAAACCTCTACTGACATATTCTCAAAACTTGGCACTATCACTATACTAAATCTATATGCTAATTATATAAACAATTAATACATAATTCAAACATTACAAAAAAATTAGGGCAATGCTTTAATAATTATAAAAATATTATTTACTTAGTTATATGTATACATATTGTGTAAAGTTGTTACCAAAGGGTCTAGCCGGATAAGTAGGACGAGTTGTCCTCCAATCCCTTTTTTTTCTCCAATCTCTTATCACGTATTTTTTTAGTAATAGTTCACATAAAATCATTATGTTTTTTCCGTGATTGTATGTTTTACATAACATGAAAAAAATCTGTTATAATATTTTTTAATAATTTATTGGAAGCTTAATTAGTTCATTAGTTTTTGAGATATATTCCTTTGAATAATAGTCATGCGATCATTTTTTTTTCAATATCTTAAAGACAAAACGGATCTGGTAGCGAAATTTACATAAATTGTATGAGTACAATTTATTAACTCGATTTCAAAACATAAGTGTAAGGCCCGTACTCTAGAACGACACTTAAGCATTGATCTTTACTTAAATATAGTTAGAAAGGGATGCCGCTATTTATCGTATATAGCGTTATACCTTTCTAACTCAATTTAAACAAAGATTAACGTTGAGTCTCGTTCTAGAATACAGGCCTTAATATAGGTTCCTAATTGGGATCCAACTCGTCATACTTATCCGGCTAGACCCTTTTACACAATATGTTTAAAACAATGCATTAACAACGACTTTATACCACATAAATACAAACTTTTCTACTGGTGGTATATTTAAAAATACACATAACAAATCACACATTTTTTTATAGTTCTGGAGGTTAGCGCCATATCTTAAAACAGTGTTACTATAATGATGCGTCAGCATATTTGTACCAGATAAGGCCAAGTAATATTATTGTAAAACTATTTTAAAAGATGGCGGTAAGATCCCTGAAGAAATTCATATCCAGATACTTTAACATATTAAAAACAGTCACATGACTAGTTTTTCCAGCCCACAATAAGTACGTATTTATACTGAAAACGAATAACTATTTGAATAAATCTCTAAAACCCAATTACAAGGAAATCGAGTTGGGGCTGCTTGAAAAAACTTTTTATAGTTTTATTTTTTCTGTCATCATCATCAGCTCATTAAACGTCCCCACCGAGGGGCACGAGCCTACCCGTATAGGGTGATTAGGCCTTAGTCGTCCACGCGGGCCCAGTGCGGATTGGACGACTTCACACACAACCTTCGAATCTCTTCGCAGGCATGCATGAAGGTTTCCTCACGATGTTTTCCTTCACCGTAAGAGCGTCGGATAACGTACATATATTTTCGAAAATACACATTGGTACGTGTCGGGATTTGAACCTCAGCCCTCCCGGTAGGAAGGCGATAGTCCTCACCATTGAGCCACCGACGCTCTTTTCTGTGAAATTAATTCTAAGAATACAGGTAAAAAAGTCAGTCAGGTCAAGAGAAAAAAGTCTGTTAATACGAGTATCACTGTTAGTAATATGCGGATAAAAAAATTGGAAAATTAAAATTGGAAATTTAAATATGATGACCAATAAACAATACATTTCTGGATTTAAAGGTAATGGAAAAAATAATTTTAAAAGTAACAGTTCATATTTCGAAAAGTGTATAATAACGTTTGGTTTACATTTAATTAATAAAAATATGTATCTAGATTAACTTAAAACCAATAAAATAATTTTATGGAAAAAATCATATGACTTAAATTTTTGGTAATTTTTTACTTTTAATATTAAGTCCGAAATAATCTTCAGGCTTCATCGTAAAGACATCAACACATAAATACACACAAACACTTGTAACCATCCCATAACAACTTTTCGAATGAAAACTGCCCACAAAATTAAAGTATTGACAGCAAAGCATTCGGCGGTTAGTCGTACAAAAATAGCTGTCATTATATATATATATATTTTATTTTCATGAAATTCTCTAAACATTAAATTCAATAATTTATTATCACCCTGAAATCTAATACTAATACTTCATTTCAACTTTTGTTAAAGTAAAACGTCATTCTATTTTTAAATTTATAAGCTTAGGAGATTATAATTTAATATATTATTATTTAAAAAAAAAAGATAGACGTTCAAATTCAAAAACAGTTTTTATAGACTCTCTTATTTTTTTCCAATTTGGTGTTTTTGACAATATTTTTGAGTCATCTTTGGAATACCTTCGCCATAAAGTGTGCATTCAAATCACACATTTGATAAAAAATAATAACAATGAAACTAGTGTTCTTTTTAAATGTTCTATAAAATAATCTAAAATCAAAAATGTGAATAGCGGTAAACTAAAATTAAAAAACAATATTTTATATACAAGTCTCAAAAACTAACACAAACAAATTACATGTCAAAATCAATTTCGTCGCTTATACTTTAAGACCTCGATATTTAAATCATCAAACGGGAATTTTTTTAAAAATGTAAGCAAAAATGTTTACGCGAATACTACTGAATACGTTTTGATAAAACTTTACAACATTCTAGGTTACATATCAGAAAAGCAGGCTATATTATATCTGCAGGAAATTCATGTGTAAAATCGCGACGCAATACTAGTTTGCCATAAAAGCGTTCTCAAATGCACTCAACATTCTACCCTAATAATTAAAACGTTCTTTCTTATACTGGTTGTAGCAAAGAAATATTTTCTAAAGCAGTACAAAAACTTAAAAGTCTTAGCACGGTATAAAATATAAGCGACTTGTGATGCTTCTTCTAACATTATATAATATATTTTATTTCTTTGGCAGCCGTCAACCACTTAAAACATAGTCCAATACACTATTCACTAAACTTTACACTTATCTCGGGAAGTCGTTCAGATCCACCGTGACCGCCTTTCATTTAAATCCTAGGAAAAAAACATGCTATTTAATTATCTATAAATAAGCATCCAGTGACATTCACACAGCGCCATCTAGCCCTCAACTTTGTATTAACTGTATTATTGTTATATTAATTTGATCCATCTTATATTGTTTTTAATAGTTAATTTAGCTTGAAGGATATAAATTGTAATTGCAAATCTTAGAATTACCTGTTACATCTGTAGAACGGAGTCGGGCATTAATGACTGGACATTTTTACTATATAAAAATAAGTCGGGTTTCCTTCCTGACCTATAACTCCAGAACGCACGAACCGATTTCCACATCGGACGATGACCTTCCCAACGAATGCAATAGCATTCGTTGGAAGGTCTCGGGCTCCGTGAGGTTTATAGCAAATAAAATTCAGGAAAAAATGTCAACAGAAAAGCGGGATATCTATTTTCAGATACAGCGCCATCTCTGATACATAGCATGTACTACAAACCAATATTTTAAGTAGATGGCATCTTTTGATCCCCAAACGAAATGTTACATAAAACGAAGCGATCTGGTGGCGAAACGGAGTTCGCCGGGTTTGCTAGTAGTATAAAAATAAATTATTATTGAACAAAATTTGTTATCATGTTTTCCCTTGTAACTTTATTTCAATAAATAGTATAGGTTACAAGTGAGTATAATTGTTGTACTCACTTGTAACCTATACTCTAGGTTAGTATTTTTAAGTATGTAATTTACATTAAATTCTGTTTAACTTTTATTTTGCTAAACTGCTTCCATGTCAGCTGTGCTTGTCGTGGCAGTTTGTAAGGCATCACTACTTGTTAGTATCGCTTACGTATGTATAATGTCAATGTAATAAGTGTATGTTTTGTAAACTGTCCTAAAATAAAAATAAAAATAAATATTTTCTATATACCGAGTGTAGCAGCAGCAGTATAGTTTGACGGTGTAATAAGTAGGTGTACTAACCTTTGCGGGTCGGCCCTCGCGTCCCGCGAGAGCGTGGTGAGAGGTCACGGAGTGTGGGCCGGCTGACGGGTACATTCCCCACACCGCAACATCTCAGCGCTGAACCTCTCCACCTGGGACAACATTTCGCTGGTCAACCCTGCCCTGCGTTTCGTTTTTAGGGTTCCGTTGTCAAATGGCAAAAAACGGAACCCTTGTAGATCCGTCAAGTCTGTCCGTCCGTCCGTCCGAATATCAAAACCCCTTTTTTCTCCGAAACTATAAGCACTACACTATCAAACTTTGTACGTATATGTATTCTGTAAACCCTATTAAGTTTTAATAAGAAACTCGAAAAAAAATTAATATATTTTGGGGTTACCCATACATTGAACTGAAACTCATATTTTCTTTTTATCGTACCCCCACGTGTGGGGTATCAATGTGTAGATCTTAAAAAATGGTATTGAGGTTTCTAATATATTTTTTTATAAATTGAATAGTTTGCGCGAGATACACTTACAAAGTTAAAAAAAGGGTTTTGATAAAATCGATTCGGTTGGACGACTTCACACACAACCTTTAAATCTCTTCGCCGCCATGCCCCCCTCCCTTTATTTTACCCGCGGTACCATAAAATATTCTTCCGCAGTAAAACTTAACCTAAAACATACAACTTTGCTTTATTTTTCTAAAATAAAAAGTATTTTCTGAAATAAAATTAGCCCATGTTTTTCTTATTACATCAGCTATCTACCAAAAAGAAGTTCCATCCAAACCGGTCCAGCCGTTTCAGAGTTCATTATTTCATTATTCGGAAGAAACAGACAGACAGACAAAGATTTTTTAAAATTATATTTAGGCGTATGCAATGCTAACCATATATACACATTCATATGCTTAAAGAAAAAATAGTTATTTTAATATTACTCAATACTAAATTCTTTATTGCTCTATAAATGTAGGAAAATAAGAAGGAGGAATAAAGTAAACAACGGTGGTTTTGCTAGCGGTACACCAAAGGGTGGGCACGCGGACGACCGCACGGCGGAAACCGAAGGCGTTCGTGTGTTTGTCACGCCCCAGAAGGGAGGGAAGTGATAATAGGGACCTGGACAAAGAGTGAAATAACTTGTAGGAGTCAAGATTGCGCGTGGTGGCAGCGAGCGGTCTGAGCCCGCGCGCATCTCCCGTGTTTTCGGCCTGTATAACCGTAAGGTTGAGTAGGCCATGGGTGGTGGTGGGATGTGCTCTATAAATGTAGGTACAGTGGTTTGGTAACCAAACCATTTTAAACCCTGTAGTAAGGGCGCTGCAATTTTGTGAAGGACACTTTTTCTTAATTAACTATTAGTTTTAAAAATATAATGAACAATAAATATTTCTGCTTAAGCTATAAAAACAGACACTTCAATTTATAATATGTTATTGGGTAACCTGGAAAGTGGCGCTTTGTACTCCAAACTCGTTCCTGGCGAGCTGCTGGCACGCCTGCAGCACTATCTCTGGATCAGTCAGCTCGTCTGGTAGCATAGAACCAAATTGTATTTTATAAGTGTATAAGACGGTTAGGACGCTCACCGGATGGTGAGTGATACGCCTGACCTAAATCATTTAATAATCTACCAAAACATATAATTGATTTACCTTTCGCATCAGTGTCAGTCAGTCATACTTTATTTTTTAATAAAGACTTGCTATAGTATCACACATTATATAAATGATAAAAACTAATGGACACGTTGATGTGTAAAAATAGTTTCTCCTTACTACGACCAAGCCTAGCCTACACACCTTAGGGTTCGTACAAGTTCTGTATCGGCAATGATGTAAAAAGTATAGATTCGTGATATGCTCACAAAACAATCGAAAATAGTGTTCCGAATGCAGCGACAGCACATCATCATCATCATTACAACCTAGAAAGTCCACTGCTGAACGAAGGCCTCCGCTAATGATTTCCACGCGACCGATCCCTTGCAGTTGACATCCATCTGCTACCCACCACCTTAACCAGGTCATCAGTCCATCTGGCGATGCATACACACATATTTCGAATGAGCGTACATTTACCTAAACAAAGAGCCTACAACTGTATTCTTTTTGGCGGTTCGTTTTTGAGGCACTGATGGCGTATCTACCTATATACTGGGTGAATTTTGAATCATTGCATCCATTCAACATATTATTGTACTCATATAATGGAATGCTTTTATGGATTCTAATACCATTTACATTAATCAAAAAGTTTTACAAAATAAATGCTAATTAAATAAAATGTTGACAGATTTAAAATGAAGTTTGAAGTTTTATTTGCACATTAGTTATTCTTTATTAAGTATATATTATCAAAAAGGATTCAAGCGTATTGGCTTTAATTTGATATATTTTTGAGGTTTTTATTTTTGAACGGATATTTCTCTATATGAATCCAAGGAGACTGAATCGTTTTGAGTAACTTAAAAACGACCATCGATTAATATGTTAAATACGTATATATTCTTGATGGTATTTATTTTTTTTTACACTAATTATAATATACATAATACAATAATACTTAAGGCTAATTTACACCCCAGAGGCTAATTTGGTATACTAAACTCATTTTTGACCTCCTTGTGGGTTGGATCCTTTTTGCGTAAATACGTCCAATTATCGCATTGCATTAAGAATGTGTACAGGGCTCGTACTACTTTATTAATAAATCTACGCAATAATGAAATCGCACGCTTTCTGTCGGCGTATAGTGAGTGGGAGCATGTTTTAAATACTAGTTCATTGATTTTTTTTTTACTATTTTAATTTGACGACCCATTTGGTGTTGCGATTGAGATGTCGGCTGCAACAGCAAGAGTTCCGGGTTCGATCCCCGGGCAGTACAAACATTTGTGCATGAACATGTCTATTTGTAATGGTCTGGGTGTTTCCTTTCTATAATATGTATGTATTTACAAAAAAAAGTATATAAGTATGTTTACCCGTTGTTTAGCATTCATAATACAGGCTTCACGCTTAACTTGGGGCTAGATGACGCTGTGCGAATGTCAGTGGATATTTATTTAATGTAATGTGTTATTGATCAATTATGAAGTGTTTAACATGATTTTAGGGTATAAAAATATTTTTGTATCAATGGATTTTGTACTTAGAACCACGACTAGGTTCTTATTTTTTTTTAAATGTCCTCGATGTCACCCGGATATACAGGACATCATTGCCAGATGGTCACAGATGCACTTACCGATGGCGACATGCGCGGTGAGCACTTTGTGGTGCGTGGACAAGGCCCACGCGTGGACCGAGTGCACGTGGCGGGCGCCGCGGATGCTGGACAACGCACGCACGCACTCGCGGTACCTGACGATGGGGGAAAACACATAAATATACTTAATAATAATATTAAACTTTTATTGCACATAAAACACATAACAAGTGAAAACAAAGACAGAACATAAAGTGTACAAACAAGGCGGTCTTATCGCTAAAAGAGCGATTTCTTCCAGACAACCTTCAATAGAGGATAACTTCATAATATTGGAATTGAGTACTTAAGTTGTCCAAGCTTGTTTATTTCTATGGTAGACTCGACACCGACTAGTCTTGGTACCACTGCAGCAGTGGCGTGCACAGAGGTAATGACGACCCATTTGGTGTAGCGGTTGAGACGTCAGCTGCAACACCAACGGTTCGATTCCCGGGCAGTACAAACATTTGTGTGCACGAATATGTCTGTTTGTAATGGTCTGGGTGTTTTCTATGTATAATAAATAAATAAATATCACACAGCTCCATCTAGCTCCAAGTTAAGCGTGAAGCCTGTATTATGGGTACTAAACAACGGATAAACATTACATATATTAATTTTTGGAAATACATACCTATTACACATAGAAAACACCCAGACCATTACAGACATGTTCAGTAGCCGACGTCTCTACCATTACACCAGATGGGTCGTCAAAAATGATGATGATGATGATAAAAATACACAAATATAAATAAATAGATATCAACTAACATCCACACAGCGCCATCTAGCCCCAAGTTATGCGTGAAGTTATTACGAGTACTAAACAACTAATAAAATACAAATATATATATTTTTTGTGAATACATAAATATTATACAAAAACACCCGACCAATACAGACATCCACAAAAAGTTTGTACTACCCGGGAATCGAACCCGGAGCCCTTGGTGTAGTATCCGACGTGTCAAACATTACACCAGATGGGTCGTCAATAATGATGATGATGTACATAATCAGATCATTAAATGTCCCCACCGAGGGGCATGAGCCCATATAGGGGTAAAAGCCTTAGTCGTCCACGCGGGCCCAGTGCAGATTGGCCGACTTCACTCACAACCATTAAATCTCTTCGCAGGCGTGCATGAAGGTTTCCTCACGATGTTTTCCTTCACCGTAAGAGCATCGGATAACGTATTTCAAAAATTCAAAAACACATTTTTACGTGGCTGGATTTGAACTTGCGCCCTCCCAATCGGAAGGTAAGTCCTCACCATTGAGCCACCGATGATGATGGAAATACACAAATATTGCCACTTACCTGAACCCGCTTGGCACTGCCTGCATAAGCATGGCCAAAGCGTCGCGGACGACACGCGCTGACGTCAGCAACACCAGCACGCTGAACACGAACGTACATATCGGGTCCACCACCTTCGCTGCTGGCTGGTGACGACACCATTCACACATATATCATCATCATCATCAGCTCATTCAACGTCCCCACCGAGGTGCACGAGCCTACCCGTATAGGGTGTATAGGCCTTAGGCGTCCACGCGGGTCCAGTGCGGATTGGACGACTTCATGCACAACCTTTGAATCTCTTCTCGCACGCAGACGTGCGTGAAGGTTTCCTCACGATGTTTTCCTTCACCGTAAGAGCGTCGGATAACGTACATATGATTTCGAAAATTCGAAAACACAATTGCTACGTGGCGGGATTTGAACCTCAGCCCTCCCGGTATGAGGGCAACACCACTGAGCTACCGACGCTCTCATCATCGTGTCAATATTGACAAATTAAAAATGTAATTTGACGATACAAATTATCACCCAATCTGAAAAATCAGATTTATTTGATTTCCTATTTTTCTTGCCCACTACCTGACTTATTTTTCGTCTTTTTATGCTAAGGTTGCCTAGAAGAGATCGCTTGTAGCGATAAGGCCGCCTTTGCCCACTGTATTGGTTTCAATGTTTTTGTGTTTGTATTTAATTCATTGTAAGTAATATTAAAGAGTATATCTATCTATCTGAAGCAAAGACAATTAAAAAAATGTACAACCCTAGATAAAGAATGAACTAACTAGATGCAAATGGAACATCAACCAAAAATTGTCCCAGCCACTTGACACATACTCGTACATGGACCTATTGTGATATTTATGACATAAAATTATTCATTAAAATTTAGACCTTAACGCGTCACTGAAAGGGTACTGAATCAAAATCACGAGCACGCTACTGTCATTATTTACCTTTTCATAACTACCGCAATTTTGCCGCGGACACTTGTTGTGTAATGTGCATTTTGTTAGTTTAGTGTTCATCTAAGTTAACAACACCTCAATAATAATAATATTATAATAATATCCACTGACGCTCACACAGCGCCATCTAGCTCCATATTGAGCGCTTATTAAGAGCTTGTGGTTAGGGTACTAAACAACTGTTACATACATATTGTAAACACCCAGACCATTACAAACAGACATGTTCATGCACACTAATGTTTGTAATGTCCGGGGATCGAACCCGGAACCCTTGGTGTTGCAGTCGACCTCTCAACCGCGATACCAAATGGCTCGTCAAATAATGTACCTTTATAATAAATTGTCACCTTCTAAACATTGTGAAAAAGGAATCAACGATTGATTGATTGTCGGGCACAGTGCGCGACTGATAGAGAATAACAACTGTCTATTGGTTATTGACCTTTTTCAACGTTGTTCTGTCACGGTCACGCGTATCACTTACCATCAGGTGAGCGCCCTGACCGTCCTGTATACTTTCATCTGGCTTCTTCGCTTATAACAAAAAAAATACCAGCTTATATTATACTGCAGGACGTGCCTTCCCGCTAGCTAAAACGTCATAAATATCCACTGACATTCACACAGCGCTATCTAGCCCCAAACTAAGCATTAGCCTGTACTATGGATACTTAACAACGGATAAAATATTACACTTACGTAAAACTTAATGAGGACGGAAGCAAGCAGCACCCCGCAGCTCTGGATGAGGTCCCCGATCACGTGAATCAAGGCCGCCCGAAGGTTAATATTTCTGAGAACAAGTGTTTCACTATAAATTTGACGACCCATGGTGTTGCGGTTGAGCAAACGCGGCAGTACAGCATGAACATGTCTGTTTGTAATGGTCTGGGTTTTTTCTATGTATAATATGTATTTACAAAAAATATTTATCCGTTGTTTAGTACCCATAAATTAGGCTTCACGCTTAACTTAGGATGGCGTTGTGTGAATGTCAGTGGATATTTATTTAATTAAAACAACCAATTGGGTCGCGTAGTGGGTGACGGACCAATCTCCCCATGGCTATGCTGTGTGGGAGATAAAGCTATAAATATAGACTGATGATGATGATGAATCAAATATCAACCAACATGCACACAGCGCCGTCTATACCGAATTTAAGCAATAATGAGCTTGTATGGGTACTTAACAAGAGATACTCATATCCTTTTTTGTGATGTATTTACATTACACTATGAAAACAAATGAAAAGTATTTATTCAGATTAGGTCCTTACAGACACCTTATAAATGTCAAATGAAGCTACCACTGGTTCGGACAGTAGTTTCCCACTGAGAAGAATCAAGCAAGATTCCAGTAGTCACTAGTTTAAAAAAAATGTGTTGTCCAATCATATTATTTGTTATCAAAAATATAAATCAAATTATATTCACAATGTTTATAATACATATAAACACCCAGACTAGTTTCCCTGTTAAAGATAAATATTACATGGACGTATAAAAAATACGGACGGAGTTTCGCTAACATCAAAAAAGCGTCACAATTCGGCCAGGTTTCCCTCACAAATTATAGCCAGTGTCCAACAAAGGTGCATACCTCGCCTGCGGTCCCACCACGTTCGCCTCAGCGCTGGGCAGGTCCTTCATGGTGTAGTCCCCGTTGACGAGGGCCCCGTTCGCATGTTTGTGTCGCGGTTCGAACGGAACAATCGGAAAAGTGGGCGGGCTCGGGGCCGGTGGGCGGGGCCAGGGGCTGCTACATGCCGCTCCGCCATGGCTGTGGTGGTGGCTGGAAATATCACATAAATAAATGGAGATCACATAAATAAGAGAGAGAGGGCGCCACCGCGCTACTGTTTACATAAGCTTATCCATAAATAAATCTTTAAAAATATACAATCATTAAAAAAGTTAAAAATATATAGTGTAAGTGAATTATAAGGTGCTAATGCGTTCGTGTTATTGTTATCAACAAGTGAAAACACCAAGAACTGTTTGTTTACCGGAAAAGTACCCTTAAGAATAAAAACGAAATACATGAATACTAAACGGATAAATTACAACTGTGAGTAACTTTTGAATTGCATATAGTTTGGATGATCTATACCAAACAAGAAAAGTGAGATAAAGTATCAATTTATTAGTTTTACATAAAATTGATACAATTTCAAAATATAAAATTCATTCTACCCATAACAAAAATAAAATGAGACGAACGAATATAGCGAATAGCGCCATCTAACTGCTTAATAGAGAATTAAGACAGTATACACTTAGCACCGTTATTGACTAAACCATCTATCAATATTGGCATAAAAGAAAATTAGTACAGCTGCCTACCAAAAGAGGTCGTTGTATAGATGTTTTTTGGTACTACGAGAAGATAAAAAATATCTAAAAATGCCTATTAAATGTGCAGGATGCCTTAAAACACCGCCAAGAAGGGAATACTTAAAATGTTATATTTGTAATTCCATTTACGACCTGGAATGTGCCAATGTTTCAATTGCACGCTTTTATAATACTCTGACAGGGGAGAGTAGGAAGAACTGGAAATGCCCGTCGTGCTTCTGTAAAATCCCAAAAAAGGGAAATATACAAACTCCAGTGAGAATATCTGAATCGTCGGACTTAAATACATCAAACCTAGATGAAAGTAACGTCACCCTGAGACGGAAAAATGCGATTTCCTCTACTAACGATAGTGAGGACTTAAGCGTACTAGGAGACACTTTCATAGATCAAGAACATGCAGAGAATAAATTAGATCCAGAAATTACGCTGGAAAGCTTAGGGCAGCTAATCTCTGATAAATTAAAAATAAACAACCAAACTATATTATCACAACTTGGAAATACAATACAAAAGGAAGTCAATAAAGCAATTTTATTATTAAAACAAGATTTTGAATTAAAAACTAATAAACTGAACGTGGAAAATAAAAAAGGAAGACTGAGATAGATAACTTGCATCAAGAAATAGAGAAACTAAAAAATGAAAACAAGAGACTGCAAGAAGAAATAAGGTCACCAACAAAGACTAAATTAGCAGAAAAACACATACATTCACCCGAAGACACTACTAAAAAAATTGTTATTTATGGAATAAAAGAATTTCATAATGAACCAGAGCCAGCACTACATATAAGGATAATAGATATATTTCGTGAGTACTTAAGAACAGATTTATTAGGATACATAGAGGACACATACAGGATTGGCAAATATAATGGCAAAAATAGACCACTAGTCATGGAACTGCTTAGTAAGAGGATGATTAAATATTTGCTTGCTAACAGTGGAAATTTAAGAGGAACAGGAATAGCTATTTCACCATTACTTGATGAAAAATTGAGAAAGGAAAGACAGTCAATGCGAGAAGAGTTGATATCCGCCCGGAAAAAAGGTCTTCACGCAGTAATTAGAGAAAATCAGTTATATATACAAGGAACAAAAATAAACATTAAAAACAAGTTACATGAAAACAAGAAAACATCAATAAGTACTAATCAGTTTACATCTTCAATACATGAGACACTTACACCGAAGGAAACAGTAGATGGATACCAAAATAATTCCTTTCGAACCTAATCAAAATCTCACAAAAATACTTTACCAAAACTTTCAAAGCTTAAATAATAAAACTCATATCTTAAAGGCCTATTTACACGACAACCCAACATGTAAAGTTATATGTGCCACAGAGACATGGCTATCTGAGGACAGAGTTGACTTTTTAACAATCCCAAACTACAAAGTGGCATCGTCATATTGTAGAAAAAGCAGAGGAGGTGGTGGCGTCTGCATTATTTTACAAGAGCAACTGGATTTCATAGATAAAGAGGATATAACAAGTTTGTCAATAGATTATGTAGTAGAAGTTTGTGCAACTGAACTACCTAAAGAAAACATTATTCTTGTAACTATGTACTGGAACAGAAGGAGGAGGATTTATTCTTCAAACAACTAAATAAAATAATGAATCACGTAACAAAAAATATAAGCATAAAAATATAATCTTGGGGGATTTTAATATAAATATTTTAAACAAGTGTTCTAAAACTTATCGTATACTTAATCTTATGTCTGAATATGGTTTCAGCAATAGAATACAAGAACCAACGCGTTCTATAAAAATACAATAACTTGCCTGGATTTGGTATTTATCAATTTTAATAATTCTAACCTTAGCATTACTGTAGAGGAGCTAGGATTTTCAGACCATGCCGGTATAAATATAGATTTAAATTTTAGACACAAATATAATAGGATGAATTGGTACACAGAAAAAAGAATACATAACACTCAAAACGTTAAAAGTTTCAAAGCTGGATTGAATAAGATAAAGTGGCAAGAGATACTCATTGATACCAATAACATTAACGAAAATTATCAAATTTTCCATGATGTCATTCAAACACAATTAGATATATGCATACCTAAAACTAAAATAAAGCTTAAATTGAAAAATAATAATAACTGGCTTACAAGTGGAATAAAAACGTCTTGTCGGAATAAAAGGCTTTTAAAAGTAATAACACAAAAAACAAAAAATAAAATTTTATTGAAACATTATAAAAAATATGAAAAAATTCTTAAAAAAGTAGTTATACATGCAAAAAAAATTAATAACAAAAGGAGGATCTTAAGTTCTCAAATAAAGTTAAAACAATGTGGAACATAGTTAATGAATGTACAAAAAAGAAAAAATGTCTTGACTAATAATATATCATTAAAAATTAATAACACAATAATTACTGACCAAAAACAAATAGCCGATGCGTTCAATAATTACTTTGCGTCTATTGGAGAGGTTTCAGGTAATAATTCACATCCAAAGGGTAGGCCGGTTCTAAATGAAACACAAAATACAATGTTTCTGAGCCCGGTAACCTTAAAAGAAATACATAAAAGCATAAAAAACTTAAAAAATAGTCATAGCTGTGGTATAGATGACCTTCCGCCATCACTGATTAGACAATGTGCAGATGAATTAACTTACCCTCTTACCTTTCTGATTAATCAATCATTTAATGAAGGTGCTTTCCCGGACTTATTAAAAAGACAATCATCAAACCAGTATATAAAAAGCAGGATCAAACAGACCCAAACAATTACCGCCCTATAGCTCTTTTACCCACAGTATCAAAATTGTTTGAAAAAGCTGTGTGCGACCGAGTTTATGGATTCTGTGAGAAGTATAAAGTATTTGATATTAATCAAAATGGTTTCAGGAAAAAACACTCCACAGTTTTAGCAGTGTACAAGTTCATCCAAGAAGCCTTAAACAGAATGACAAAAAATATGCAGTAGGCTTACTTCTTGATATGTCGAAGGCATACGATAGAGTTCAACATGATATACTGCTGAATAAATTGTACGGAATAGGAATACGTGGACAAAGTCACAAATGGTTAGCATCATATTTAAGGAATCGGGAACAATTTGTCGATATTAAATTTTATAATCAACAAACATCGTATGTACAAAACATTAGATCGGACGGAATAATAATAAATGCATCTATACCACAAGGTAGTGTAATAGGATGCCTTCTGTTCTTAATCTATATAAATGACCTGCCAAAAATATCGATGACCATTGTATACTTTTTGCTGATGACATTTCAATTTTAACATCATGCCAGAATAATCATAATATCAATATTAAGATGAGTACAATTCTAGATAAAATAACAGCATGGATGCTAGACCATGGCTTGACCCTAAACTATAAAAAAACTAAGGTCATGTCATTCCATCCCCACCAAAAGGAAAATCTACAGATCTCCTTCCTTCATGGTGGGCAGGAATTAGAACAGGTCAAACATTACTCGCTTCTCGGCCTAACAATAGATACCCATATAGACTGGAAGTCTCATATAGAAGTTGTTAAATCAAAAATATCCCGAAAAACTGCTTTAGCCACCTATCATGCCTACGCCAACTCATGGTTAAGTTATGGTATAATGTTATGGGGTAACAGTTCGGACGCACTCAACCTTTTTACATTGCAAAAGAAACTTTTGAGAATAATTGTCAACATTCAGCAAATAGATAGCTGTAAATCATATTTTCGTGAATTAAAAATATTAACACTTCCTTGCCTATATATTTATGAAATTTGTAAATTTGCTAGGAAACAAACACATCTTTTTAATTGTAGAAAAGACATCCCTACAAGGTACACCTTGCGTCATAAAACTATGTCCAGACTAATGTTGCCTACATCAAAACTCCAGTTGCACTCAAAGAGTCCATTCGTAATGTCTGTTAGAATTTAAATAAGCTACCCATGCACGTAAAAACATAACTGATGAAACAGAATTCTGCAAAAAACTGAAAGAACTACTTTTATCAAAAACTTACTATAATATACAAGAATACTTCAATGATAAATTTTGTAATAAATCAATAATAATTAATAATAATATACATAATAACATAATACAATTAATAAATCAACAACTGCAATAGTGCAAAATACATAAAATTATCAAACCAAAAATAATTTTCTCAAATACTCCTTACAGAGGTATAGAATAAAGATGAAATAATGCCAAAATAGTATAATTAATTATTTATATCATTTATTTCTTTTAATGATTTAATAATTAAATTATTATTCTTAATTTGTGAAAATATTTCCAAATAATCAGATTTTATTAATAACATATATATTTTATTTAACATATCATTTACCAATTTTATACAAAGAATGTTTATTGTAGAAATATCTTATTGAAGCATTGAAGTCCCCCTCTATCTGATTGCGCTGTGCCCGACAGGGTCCATATTGATACATGTTGTTATAATTGTACCAACCTATAAACATATGGAAAAGCAATAAAGAATTGAATTGAATTGAATTGAATAAATATCCACTTACATTCAAACAGCGCTATCTATCCCCAGGTTAAGCGTGAAGGTTGTATTCTTACGCGTGTACTCATAGTACTAAACAATTGATAAACATACTTATTCCCATTTTTTTGTTTCAAAGTCAAAGTCAAAATTCATTTATTCAGATTAGGCTTACCTTTTTGTAAGCCCTTATGAACGTCAAAAAGAATACAAAAAATACATTTAAAATACCAAAGTAAAGCACAATAATGAATTTTGATACTTGGAAAAAAGCGCTTCGTTTATTAGACCTATTATTTTACTCATATTATGTAATGTTTTATGGGATTCCAATACCATATAGAATTATCATAAAGGTTTTACAAAATAAATGATATATAAACAAATTATAGCATTCATTATCCGACGCTCTTACAATGAAGGAAAACATCGTGATGAAACCGGCGCACACCTGCGATGAGATTCAAAGGGTGTGCGTGAAGTCGTCCAACCGCACTGGGCCCGCGTGAACGACTAAGGCCTATACCCCCAATATGAGTAGACTCGTGCCCCTCGGTGGGGACGTTTAATGAGCTGATGATGATCAGGTTATTATTTTAAAAAACTCCAATGTTCTCGATATCACCCTGTAGTTAAGGTAATAAAAATACCGACCTATATCGTTAGCGCACCCGTGCAGCACCATCGCCAGCACCACGTTGAAGACCACCCCGCACCCCGACACCAACATCATCATGTCGGGCTCGATGCTGTAGTCCCCGGAGTGCAGTCTCACCGCGGCAACGTACACGAAAACACCGGTCAATATCCATATCAGCAGAACGGATACCATCGCGCCGAGCACCTCTGTGAAAATCAAATGATTTTTATGACTTTTAGTGAATAGGGCGGTCAGTTCGCTCACCTGGTGGTAAGTGATACACTTGACAGAAATAGAAGCAGTGTTAAAGGAAATCAATAAGAGCAGATAGTTATTATTCTCCGTCAACCCTGCTCTCCCACCTGAGATAGATTTAATGTCTCTCATACCCGGTAATTTTACTAGCTACAGTACCTCCCAAAACACAAACGTGCAAAACACTCTTATTTTTATGCGGTGGTACCTACCTACCCGTCTCAGTACCGAGTCTACCACCAAGTAATTCAACGTATGATTCAAAAGTTTATTAAAATAAGCGAGGGAACTGCTACAGCGCAGTAAAGGTTAGGGCGCTTGTAAGAAGGCACTTTTTGCCTGGAAGACGGAGTTTCCATTTTAAATTTTCACAGTGTAGTACCTACTACAGCAAGAAGTACGGAGCAGGTCGGTGTGCCCAGAGTCCGAGTTTCTCAAAAGCCACATTGTTAATAAAATGTCAGATCTCATAATATATATGTCTTGCAGCATAGTCTAGCAGTATTCAGTTCGATAAGGAGTCGCCCTTACGGCAGAAACATCAGCGAGCTCGTAGTCCGAATGCCCTTAAGCCTAGTGTATCAGTATCCACAAGTGTGACGAGAAGTCGCGTGTTTGTTCACAGTCACGCTTCACTATCGAGAAGACTGCTAAACAAGTTGCTTAGTCTTCTCGGACAGGGCAAGGTGCTAAATCCTAGGACATTAGCTGAAAGGAAAGACTTGATCCTAATTTTTTGTCAATATTATTTTGAGACGCACCTGCTCGCATCTACTTGCAGTGGTTAGTCATACTATAATCAACACCAAAACCAGCTAATATCCAGTAGAAACTTTTTGCCTGTTGGATAAAATCACCGGACTGGACCAGATCGGCATGTTGTTGCCTGAAGTCTAATCTAGCAACGAGAGAGTCAGAGGTTTTTCCTTGTGGCCAACTCACCAGCGCGCCTGTACCCGTAGGACATGGTGACGTCGGGCGGTCGCTGGCGCAGCGGAACGCCAGCAGCGCCAGAGCGAACCCGCCGCAGTCGCTCAGCATGTGCGCCGCATCACTCATCACTGATAGGCTGTTCGCCAGATAACCGCCTACCAGCTCGCATATCTACACAGAGGGAACTGAATTCAAACAACAGTATAAAAAAGAAAGACTACAACAAAAACTACAATGTTTTGAAAGAAATGAATGCATACTTGTACCTACTGTGTAACCTTAAATCCCTACCATCCGGCTGAGACCCCAGTTTAAATAACCTACAAATGTGTCTACCTATATTCCTAAAATTCTTGCTGAAAAGCCATCAGTCTTTTGGATCATTGAGATCTCTGCTTGTATCATTACACCACATCGGTCGTCAAAATCAATTATTTATTAGTGGTAACAGTTATCCCCAGCGAGTCTTCGACCATACCTGTCTGTCTTGAACCAGTCCACTGTTGGAAAAAGATCTCCCCATTTGCCAGTCCACTGCTGGTAAAAAATGGCTCCCATTCTGCGCTAATTATCCCGGTCCTTAGCTTTTCTCACCCAGCCTCACAAGCGCCTTTTCGTCGGTCCATCGGGCCGGAGGGCGTGCTACGCTATGCTTGCCGAGACGCGGTCTCCACTCCAGAACTCGTCTGCTCCAACGACCATCGGTTCAGCGACATACGTAACCAGCCCACTGCCACTTCAACTTGCTGATCCGGCAGACTATATCGATAACTCTAGTCTATATTATGACCTATCTTGTCTGAAACTATTCTTCTAACGATAATTTATCTCCTAGCATAAAAGGGGGCTCACCATAAAAAAGCCGCACAGCACTAATGCAATGAGCAGCTGAGGCACAGCGCTGGGCGGCTCCGCTTGTGGTTTCCAGTGACAGTGCTCGTCCTCCTCCGAGCCCGTAGCCACTGCCACGTCGGTGTACGTCTCCTGGAAATTAAAGGCTTATTTTGTATTCTTTACTAGCTTTTTCTCAAGACTTCGCTTGCGTTAATTCGTGATGAAACGGTTCCGTAGTAATTCTTAACAAATTTCCATACCCTACTCTAGGGACTGCGGAAATATTTCTCAAAAAGATAAAGCTGATATTTTTCATTGGCAACAAAGAGTGTGTGTGCCGACTTTTGGCGTTTGAAAACTGCGAAAACTCCCAACAAAATATCTCCCCCTCTTTTACGGAGTTGGGGGCAGATTCCTAAAAAAAGATGAACGATTTTTTTGTTAGTGACAAATGGACTTATTGACACTAAAAAAATTTAATGAATATAAATTTTTAGCTTCCTCCTTTGAAAATTGCAGAATGCTCCATATTTTTAGGAAGTCGGTAACCCCCAAGAAAGAGACAAAATGTAGCCATGTCACCTTCCACCCCTTTGACTATCTGAAGTTTGAAAACCACGTCAATTCTTCGCTTCGTTTTGCTGTGAAATACTGACAAACAAACAGAGACACACATTTATAATAATGGATGTTGTATTGATTTCAAGGTTAGGACCTTTAAACGAGTAGACGATTCATTTGATGTTAAGTGATATCCCCACCTATGGATATTTGTTACCTCGAAGGAGATACGTTTTTCCTACCTTTAAAAAGTGATATAGAAAATAGTCTATTGGGATAGAGACAAAGGCACTTTCAAATACAAAAACAAATAAAATGGCCAAGTGACTCGTGATCAAATATGTTACAGTTACTCCTTACATCCAAAACAAGTCAAGTTCACCAAATCAAGTCAACATAACGTAAAATTAATTCAAGCACGCTCATTTGCTTGCTCCCGATATTCGGAGGTGACATTTCAGAGGCATTGGCACGTGTAACATTGTTTATCCGACCGTACATTTTATATATCGTCACTGTTATATTATAATTCGCTTAAATGAACATTTATAACGCTGTCGACATGTTGACATAATAGTCGGAGAGCCGGCCGTCCTTCAAAAAGTCCTGTAAAAGTCCTTTGGATCAGATAAATGAACATTTTTTTGAATACAGTCTGAGAAACTATAGAACTAATGGTCAACACCCCTGAAAATGCCTGATTTTGCCCGAATGCAAAATTATGACCTCACTTCCGGTTGTAATTCCAGACATTATTATTATGACTTTAAGACTATAAGATACATGAAAAAAATTAACGAGAAAATAAAGTATTTGATAAGTAGAATTGAGTTTTCAAAGGTCGACCAGCCGGCTCTCGGACTATAACGTATATATCAAAAGAAAACAAAAATATCTTTATTTTATTACAACTACCATATCTTGGCCTACATTAGGTTTAAAACTAAAAATTGAATGGTTATCTGTAGAGGAAAATTATTGGCCTGTTACGTCCACCTGGATGGCACAGGCTTCGCATTACCGACCACGCAGGCTCAAAAACAATTGGTGGGTGTTACCAACTGTATGATAGTTACTTTGGAAACACCCACGAGCGTCGGTGGCTCATTTGTGAGGACTGTTGTCTTCCGATCTCGAGGGTGCAGGTTCAAATCCCGCCACGTACCAATGTCCTTTCGAAATTACATATACGTTTATCCGACGCTTTCACGGTGAAGGAAAACATCGTGAGGGAACCTGCGCACGCCTAGAAAGATTCAAAGGTTGTGCGTGAAGTCAGCAATTCCGCAATGGGCCCGCGTGGACAACTAAGGCCTATACACCCTTTACGGGTAGGCATGCGCCCGTCGCCGGGGACTTTTAATGAGCTGATGATGATGTTTTTCCTTATTACATCAGATACCAGCAAAATAGTCCCGTTCAAATCCATCCAACCGTTTCAGAGATTACCGGAACAAATGAAACAGACAAAAAAAAAATATATATTTCAATATTAAAAACAGAAACTCAATTTTATTTATATGTAGGCAATAAATATACATTATAGAGATAGTTATAGGTGTCATAAATTAAATAATAAAAGTTAACTCTTTAATAGACTTACGCACATTCCTTTATTAAAATTTTATAATATTTTATCGGAACAAGGTTATCAAGTTTATCAATGTCTGCTACAAGTTATCTGAACGTGATTTCAAAGGATCGTGTCTCAAAGGTATTGCTTTCAAAGTTAGATCTAATACCTAAATCTAATCTAATATAGTAATGTACAAGATCTGCTTTTAGTTTGCGATAATTAAATAAACAATTAATAAAATGGTTAATTATTTAAAATTTTGTGAACCGTCTACTCGTTTGCCTTCTCAGCTTCCCATTAAATAAATAATACGTTAGTCGAAACAGTTTTGATATTCGGTTTTGGTCTCAATCAATGCCCCGTCATGGTCAAGCGTATCACTTACCATCAGGTGGGACCCTGACAGTCCTGTACACTTTTTAACATACATAAATTTAGTACACTACAAGCCAATTTAATATAATGAATGGCATAATGCCGTCTTTAATAGGAAAGAAGCACGGAGGGCCGAGGCGGATCGTGAATTCGTGAGGCCCTGGACTGAAAATACTGAGTGGGCCTATCAACATATATGGAGTCACGTCAGAAAACTGTATCAATAATGATAAATTCATTATTGCACAAAAAACATAAATTTTACTGAAACCTACGCAAGTATAATGTACTAAAGGCGACCTTATTTGCTGTGGCAGAAATCTCTTCCAGGCAATCTTTGAATAAGTGAGAATCCGAATCGCCTATTGTTAAGCTGGATCTGGGGGCACTGGTGCAGCCTAGAGATGTTGCGGATGCTGATTTTTTCACATCCGCGGATGCGAATGCGGATGCGGAGTTTTGAAGGCTGACATCCGCGGATGCGAATGCGGATGCGGAATTTTGAAAGCTGACATCCACAGATGCGAATGTTTAAGATATTATTTAAATAAAATCTATTAATGAAGAATTAAAAAATGATAACATTGATAACTTAATTATTTACATTTTTATTGTAATCAAATCAACATAAGTACTTATTTTATATTAAACACCTACTGTCGCTCCTAATAACCACTACTACTAATCGCTCCCATTGGTCATTGCCTATCGCTGCCATTGTATTGCTGGCATAGGCACATGTATGCTTATATCATAAATGTTACGGCGAGATACATACCTTAGAATAACGCCTCTGACCTTACACACGGTCAAACTCAAATATAAGTCGCGTTGGCTACAAAAACTCACCGGCGTCATGTTGGCGTCCATCCAACTTGTCACAAATTATGGATACACAATACGAAGCGGTGATGCTAACGATGTCTCGCAAACTGTCGAGTGATAATTTTATTGTGAAGGTACCGGAACGAGTAAATTAAGTCGTTATAAGGCGCCGCATTCACAATACGTATTTTATTAGCTGCTCTCGTGTTTGTCGCGTGAAAGAATATAAATATTATATTGTTTACGGGAGTTTTATATTTCATTTATATTTCGAGACATATTTATATTTGATTTATATTTCGAGACATAGGCTACATCATCATCAGCTCAAAAATGGCCCCACCGAGGGGCACGAGGAGCCTGCCCATGAAGGGTAATTAGGCCTTAGTCCACGCGGGCCCAGTGCGGATGAGCCAACACGCAACCTAAATCTCTTCGCAGGCGTACGCAGCTCGCAGGTTTCCTCACGATGTTTTCTTTCACCATAAGAACTTTGCATAAACGCGCTATTTGAATCCTAGAGGGTCGGAAGGCAACTATAGACACAAATGAGCTACCGACGCTCAATAAATACAAAAAGGCAACATATCGGGGCTACAATGGGACAAACGAAGAAGCGAGTGAGCTTACATTTACAATATTGTATATTTACGTTCCCCTTGGCCATATTTTATTTTTCATCACCTGTTTTAAGCTGCCTCTGGTGACTCTAGAATGCAGTTAACAGAGTCCTTCTTGGAGTTCTAAAATTTTTTAACTTTTTTACCGGATTAGACATTTGCCGCCATCTCACCTAGTGTTAAGCGATTATGCGGCCGAAAAAGGATCATGCCTATCTAGCTTTTCTTAGATTTCGGAGATATATAAAAAAATCAACGACATTCACACAGCGCTATCTAGTCCCAAACTATGCATTTAGCCTGTATTATGGGTACTTTTTAAATAACGGAGAAACATACTCATATACTTATTTTATATACATACATATTATAAATAGAAAACATCCAGACCAACACTAACAGAGATGTTCACGCACACAAATGTTTGTACTGCCCGGGGATCGAAACCTTGGTGTTAAGAGTAACCAATTACACCACATGGGTCGCACGTCATAGACCCATAGATAATATGTTATAGATTCACAGACCCGTTAAACATTTCTTTGGTTTGTGTTGAGATATGCAGTATATTACTGGATATTGTTAGTAACATCTTTAAAGAAGAAACAAATGTGTATGTGGAGCGTCGGTGGCTCAGTGGTGCGGACTGTCGCCTTCCTACCGGGAGGGCTGAGGTTCGAATCCCAACACGTACTAATGTATTTTAGAATTTTCGAAAATATATGTACGTTATCCGACGCTCTTACGGTGAAGGAAAACATCGAGAGGAAACCTTCATGCACGCCTGCGAAGAGATTCGAAGGTTGTGTGTGAAGTCGTCCAATCCGCACTGGGCCCGCGTGGACGACTAAGGCCTGATTACCCTTCATGGGCAGACGCTCCTCGTGCCCCTCGGTGGGGCCATTTAAACCACGCAGCATGAGCCATGGTGAGACAACATGAAGCTGGACTTCCGTGGCTACGTTCATAGACCAACGATCTGCAGTGGTCCTTATCAATGAGCTGTTTACTTGTTTAAAAATTGCGGTCATTTATTCACGCGACACGCTAGATGCAAACATCGAGCAACACGAAGTCGGTCGTCGCGCGAATGGGCAGCATTACCATGCAAACGAAGTGAGGGTAGTCCAACATAAATTGCATTGCATTAAGTTAGTGCGACGAACAGTTTTCTTCAGACGAACCTCTGTGTTATTTGCGTATCCGTTTTGTTTGAGAAATTAATGTAATAGTGTCAGCAACTTTAACATTACCTACTTTAAACATGGTTTTTGATATATACAAAGCTATAAGACTGTGGAATCCGTAACAGTTGAATATTCATGATATATTTAAATCACTTA
>PQWD01004659.1:0-12906 GCA_019425675.1 Leucinodes orbonalis | reverse complement strand
ACGACACTACGCCGTTTTCTCGATAATATTAATGGAATTTCCCGTTAGTGTGACACCAGTAGTCTCAGGCCCGTATACTAGAAAGAGACTCAACGTTGATCTTTACTTAAATTGAGTTAGAAAGGAATAACGCTATTAACGATAAATAGCGGCTCATCCAGGATTACAGTCCACCCCCAGTGTCTTATCATTGAGAGGCCTCAGATCCTAACTTACGGTGGTCGACTAATGCAAGACGGGTCCCCAGAAACTCGATTTGATTCGGCAAGTCGAACTTATTCGTTATTCGATGCTGAATTCAAAATTTCATGAATCAACTTCGTGAAGCCTTTCACAGGATATTTTCTCAAAACTTTTTACGGCGCACGACAATACTGCGGAGGTCCATATGCATATCTAAATGTTTTTATACACATAGTAGTTCAGTGGTGTCATGTCTATTTTAATAACTGTATAATCATTATATTAAACAACATATATGCCATGCAAACAGGATGACAGGATCACTGTTGCGTAGCGTTTATCTAATCATTTATATTCAGTTTTTCATGTTTGAATTGAGTGATAAAGAAGTGAAGCTGAATTGTGTAAAAGAAACATCTAATTTATACCACTTAATTTTATAAGACCTTGATGACAGCAGCTCGCAAGTTCGGTGAAGAATTATACAAGTCAACCCGTACAGGGTGTATAGGCTGTTGTTGTCCACGCTGGCCCAGTGCGGATTAGCCGACTTCACACAAAACCTTTGAATGTCTTTGCAGGTGTGCGCATATTTCCTCACCATGTTTTCTTTCACTTTAAGAGTGTCGGAAAAACATTCATATAGTTTCGAAAATTCGATAGTACATTGGTACTTGGCGGGAGTTGAACCTGCACCCTCCAGATCAGATAGCAACAGTCCATACCAACTTATTTATTTAATACATTATCTTACAAACTAACAGATACGATCCAAAGCGCTTATAAGAGTAGTTATGGCAATAAACATAATAAAAAAGATGTCAACATTAATACTGTTAATAAAGTCAAATAATGTCAAATTTCGTAAATTAAATGTCATTTGCTGAAAATAAAATAACAATGTAAAAAAAAAAGATTAATTACAAAAATACAAATATAATAAAAAAGAAATAAAGATATACAAATTAATTCACAAGATACAATGTCAAAAAGTGCTATGGAGAGGGCTATGTTAGGTGTCTCCCTACGCGATAAAATCCGAAACGATGATATCGTAGGAGAACTAGGGTGACCGACATAGCCCAGAGGATTAGCAAGTTGAAATGGCAGTGGGCAGGGCACATAGTGCGTAGAACCGATGGCGATGGGGCGGAAAGGTTCTCGAGTGGAGTCCACGTAACGGAAAGCGAAGCGTAGGCCGACCCCACCAGATGGACGGATGATTGTTAAGGTGGCGGGTAGCAGATGGGTGTCAACTGCAAGGGATCGGTCCGCGTGGAAATCATTAGGGGAGGCTTCGTTCAGCAGTGGACATAATTGGGCTGTAATGATGATGATGATGAATGTCAAATAGCTTTTAGGTTACTTTATAATGCAGATGCATAGCTGACTGCTTTCTGTAGTGAAGTTCTAAGATGGTTGGCGAATAGATCAATACCACAGTCACACCAATAAGCCATCAACACTCAAGCTATTCAATTCAATTCAAATAATTTATTTTGAATAATTAAAATCCATATAACATTGAATTAAAATAAATAAGATAATATAGATATAAACATAGAATAAAATTACTTAACTACATTAAAATAAACATGTGATCAATATTAAAATTAAATCAATCAATGCCAGACTGAAAATATTATCTTAAGTCCCTCTGTGGTTGGAATTTACAGGAACTTGTTATTTATGGCTTTTATCTATAATTTTTTTATTTATAAAACCCAGAAACCCATGAACCCATGTGTGTGTAATGGAAGGGTAATAGCCTGATCTCCCCAACTTGCTCTTTAAGAAGGCCTATGTCCTATTATGTAAAATGTTCATATTTTACATAATAGATTAGAGAATATATATTATAGGTATATATGTAGTATAGGTATCTAAATTTATTTAAACTATAAGCTATAAGATGACTTATCTATGTCAGTGAAATATTTGTCAAAAAGAATAACATATCACTGATAAACTCAGCACTTAGATGATAAGATGCAATAAACTTTGATATACCATATTATTTTATAACTGTTTAAGACCAGGTATTGAAATAATAAAGGGCCGGCAACACATTTCTGGGACCTGAGGTCTGAGGTTTATGGGCGGCGGTGTCACTTACCATCAGGTGAACCGTTCATTAAAAATAACATTAAATAATTTTGTCTTTACCCATAGCAGTCTTTCCATTAGCACCAGATATCCTGGCCCTCATGTTTATTTACCATTTCTCCACTAGTGTCCTTTTGCAAGTTGTCAGTATATCAGACTAGAGGTGGTCCTATACTGCAATTACCAAAAACTAGTTCTAGGTCTACACTCCAGACCTAATCTGCTGAAATGGCAAATCATATCTTATTAACTCTTGTCTGTTACACCACCTTCAAATCTGTGTTCTATGTCTTCCACTTGAATGAAGATTCGAGTAGAAATACTCAAAAACTTCGACTATCTTTCTAGATACACGGGAAAACCCTGTTACTTAGGAAGACCTTAAAACAATACAAATTTAATGCAAATTTATGAATGAATAGAATTATCCATATGTTCAAACAATGTAATAGTTTGCTTAGCAATAAAATTGGTAAATTTAACATAGCTTTTCATTTTCCTGCCGTATCAAATCTATGAAAGTAGTAGGAAAACCCTTGAATGTTTAAATATTTTTCATACCTCTGACAACAAAGGGGCTCTGTCTAAGTGTTCCGACGAAGCGAAGGCCGACTCAAAGTAGGCTCCGCGGCTACGAGACTCGTACCTCGAGGCCCCGTCGTCCCACATCCTGGCTTCCAGCTCATCAGACATTCTGGCGCACAGAATTCCCCGAAATTCGAATAAAACTAAAACTGGCTCACTTTAAATTCATGTTTTTTAGTCAAATGTATTTTATATTCTACAATAACACACTGACACATATGCACCGTTTTATCGAGTTTCAATTTAGAGAGTTATTTTATTTACGACACGACGATAAGTACTGATAATCGAACGGTAAATAAGTTCACAAAAACACTTTACATTTTCCTTTAAAAGGTGCGTTCTGAAGTCTTGCATTGCAAGCAAGTGCTAGTAAAAGTCAAAGTTTATTGTAATAGAAGGAACACATTACATTAATCATAATTGAAAATAATGCATGTAATAAATTATTTGTGCTGTACTACATAAATAAAATTTACTGTTTTTTCTAATTTGCGCTGATTAAATGTTAGATTACAAAATAAATTTTGACAAACGCTGATACAGAAATATATTGCTGAATCAGGTATCAAAACGTACTCTGTTTGACAACTTGACAGCATTGACAATCAATCGATAGATGCGTTCAGAATATTAAAAAAAAAACAATATTTTCTTGCCAACTGAGCAACTTATTCAATGATTGCTCTACGGATGGCTGACTGTTAATAACTATCTAATTTAACTACATGCCGGTTTAAACTGACACGAAGCCCTTGGTCCAGGCAACTATCCTAGGAAGAATGGTAGTCGTTCGTAAATTTCTTCCAATCAACATTGAGTTTGCTTGATAAATTACGGCCTGGCTGTGCCCTGTCCTGTCTTCCATTATGGACCAATGATATTCTGTATATATAGGTAGATACGCCATCCGCGCCTCAAAAACGAACCGCCGAAGAGGGTACAGTTTGTACTCTTTTGTTTAGATTCGAAATATGTGTATGTGTGCTGTCACTACATTCGGAACACTTTTTTTGATTGTTTTGTGAGCATATCATAAATCTATACTATTTTACATCATTGTTATGGACTAGTTAATAGCGTTTTAATATTGTAGATACAAAATGATTTTATTTATAGACTATCATCATCTTGGGATTCATACGATGCGAATAATTCAAAGAAATACATTTATTTTAATTTTTAGCTAAAATTATACCTTATCATCCTCACCTCATTATAAATACTCACTGAAGGGCACGGGCCTACCTGTAAGGGGTGTATAATCCTTAGTCGTCCATGTGGGCCAAGTGAAGATTGGCAGAACTTACCAATATTGTGATATTAGAATTTCTCCGCAGGCGTGCGCAGGTTTCCTTACGACGTTTTCCTTCACCATACGAGCGTCCGTTAAAATTACATATGATTTTAAAAAATATATTGGTACGCGGCGGGTTCGAACCTGTACCCTTCAGATCGGTAAGCAATAGTCAACACCAATGAGCCACCGACGCTATTAAGAAAATATAGAATAAACTATATTATCTGTGCCAATACGTACAAAGTATGTTTATCAAGTTGTTTAGTCACCATATAACAAGCTGAAATGCTTAGTTTGGGACTCGATGGCGCTGTGTGATCGTTGATGGATATTTATTATAAAATAATTTATAATATAAGAAAATTATAGTTATTGTACTTGTATTATTATTATATTATCTATTTACTATCTAATGCAGCTTCATTGTTCTTTAGCAGTGTCGTAAATAGCCCTTTCTAAGTTCTGGGCGAGCTTTAGTTCCTAATTTGTACGTGTTTATTGTGTTTTGTCTTTTCTGTGTGTGCATAAATTGATAAACAAATAAATTGGTAAATAAATATTTATTATGTGAAATGCGATGTTTTATTTAATTGAACATATTTTTGAGATTGAGATACATATGTATTGGAATTAAGCACTAGGGACATAGTGAAGCTGGGAACTTATCAGGAGCAAATGATAAAACAAAAGTCCTGTCCTGTCCTGTCTTGCCTTTCTTGCGTGACCCCAGTGTCTACGCCCTATCCAGACACAGCTCGGAGGAATAAGTCTAGTTACTCCGAGAGACACAGGCAAGAGCGTAGCCAGTCTTGGGCTCTGGGTGGGGCAACAAAGAGCCTATCCACCCCACATGTATATTTTTTTTGTTTAAATATGTTAGAGCCAGTTGGGGCGCTTGTTGTTGTTGTCAGGGCCGGATCTAGGGGGGGGCAGACGGGGGCACGTGCCCCGGGCGGCACGGTCAGGGGGCGGCAAACCGACTAATGGACCACTCATCATTTACCTTACTTGCCCGCGGAATAAATAATAGTACAAGTGCATGGCCATAGAAATACGACTGATAACCGGAGCGCGGAGTAAGGCATGTTACTGAACCATTACATTTTTTTGCATAGTTCTAAATAGGCGCCCGCAGATCACGGTCAGCAGGCGGGTGCAGCTGCGATCTGAGGAATGACGCTGTATACGAAAACTCTCTCGTCGATCTCTATACAGGGCAGCAGTGTATTATTTCAAAGTTACGTAGTTATTTCTCTATGTTAATTGATGCCAACTTAGCTGCTTTAAAGCTATATCATTTTCATGATGGACAGCTACAATTGAAAAAAAATAAACAATTAAGCTCCTTTTACTTGCATCAAGCGACCACGTTTTTAAGAAAATATACAAAATAAATTGGAAATAAAACGCCTTTTTCATCCAGTGTGACTTCGAAAAAGCTGAGGCGAGTAGTCTTATTTCATTATAGAACTTAATTGATTAATATCAATACCAATAATTGATAAATTGTAACTTTTTAATGACATTGCTTTTTTGCCGAGGTTAGGATGGTTATGAAACAGCTTAAGCGTTATTAGACCCCCGCTACGACGGATATACCGCAGAGCTTTTGAAAGTAGGGGGCACGCCAGTGCTTAAGACCCTTCAGAAGCTTTTTAATTCCGGAATCGGTGATGGTGCGACACCAAAGGTGAGGAGCAATGGCGTGGTTGTTCTTCTTCAAGAAAGGTGATTAAACCTTTTCCCTCTCTATTCAACCTATCGCAGTCCACTGTTGGACATTGGTCTCATTTTGCGCCAGATATTCCGGTCCTCCGTTTTTCTCATCCAGACTCCACCAGCGACTTTTCGCAAGTTGTCGGTCCATCGGGCCGGAGGGCGTCCTACGTTACGCTTGCCAAGACGCGGCCTCCGCTCCAGAACTCGTCTGCTCCAACGGCCATCGGTTCTGCGGCCCCCTGTTCTCCTTAATAAGGTCCTTAATTAACCTTGTATTGAAATAGTAGAATTCTCTGCGAACGAGTTTTCGTATCCGCTTGGAGAGAGCCTAATATTCGGGTATGATAAGTTAAAGTCAAAATTCATTTATTTAAATTAGGCTTACAAAAAGCACTTATGAACGACAAAAATATACAAAAATTACATTACAAAAAAAACAAATTTATTTATTTGAACTGTTCTTTAAGAGAGTTACGTGGTCTAAGGTTGTAGATAAAAGCTCTTTTTGTAGCACAAATATGTATCAATGTCGGCAGCCGTACCCCACAACGGTAGACCATACGACATTACATTATAAAAATGACTAAAATAACTAATCTTGCCGTTTTTACATCTGTTACGAGTTATCTTAGATATTAAAAGCTTATTGAAGAATTAACGACCCATTACGATATTGTGCCACATCGTCAAGTTATTCTCCAGAGTCATTATGATCCGTCTCGCGCATATGTTTGACGATTTCCAGCCCTCCGAACAAGCTGGGTTCCTCAAAGGCTTCAGCACCATAGACTATATTACATACGCTCTGGCAGGTTATACAGAAGAGCGGAGAGTATAACTGACCATTATGTTTGGCGTTTGTGGACTATGAGAAAGCCTTCGATTCGATCGAGACTTGGGCTGTGTTTCATTCCCTCCAACGGTGCCTGACTTGACTACTGCTATATCGAATTGTTGAGATGTTTGTACGAGAGCGCTACTATGTCAGGCCGAGTACATGAAGAGCTTACCATTGGCTTATCATTGGCACCGAGGAGTAAGACAAGGAGATGTAATATCTCTGAAACTGATCACAGCTGCGTTAAAAGTTGCAGCTTTGTCCAAATGTCAATCAATTTGAAGACCTATTATATAAATTAGTGAAATAATATAGGATAATAAAGGTAAAAATAAATAAAAGAGGGCGGGGGCGGCATTTCTAAATTTTTGCCCACCAAAAAAATTGAAGATCCGGCGCTGGTTGTTGTTGCGCAGTGTGGCTACGCTCACGGACACAGGCACGGCCCTATTAACGGCAAAGTATTAAAGACTAGCTGTTCTCCGCGGTATCACCCGCTCTTAGCTTGTCAAGTCCGTTTCAATAAATAGATTTATTTTAAAAACATCACCTAATAAACGCGCTGCACACTCGACACAGAGACGCCGAGCGGCAAAACATAACTCTATTTTTTAGTATAAAGTATTTTTTTTTAAAAAGTAGCTATGTTTTTCCTAATGACATCAGCTACCTGCCAAAAAAGTTTCGTCCAAATCTGCCCAGCTATTTCAGAGATTACCCGGAATAAACAGACAGACAGACAAAATTTAAAAACGTCTTTTTGGTATATATACCGTCATCATCATCATCATCATCATTACAGCCTAATTATGTCCACTGCTGAACGAAGGCCTCCCCTAATGATTTCCACGCGGACCGATCCTTCCAGATCATCCGTCCATCTGGTTAGGGGTCGGCCTACGCTTCGCTTTCCGTTACGTGGACGCCACTCGAGAACCTTTCCGCCCCATCGGCCATCGGTTCTACGCACTATGTGCCCTGCGCACTGCCACTTCAACTTGCTAATCCTCTGGGCATTGAGTATTTAATATATACCGTATTCTGAATTGAGTATTGAATATATACCGTATTTATTCAATACTCAATTTTTTATTGCATTCCATAGTATTTACACGGTGGACTTACAAATAATGTAGGTGAGAGGAGGAAGCTGGATTCTGACAATACAATTTACTTTATCAATCTGTGTCTATATGTATTTCTTTAAAATCCAAGTCAAGCCAATCCAAGTTGAAAAATTGTATTACATTTAGTTGTCGGAATGAGAGTCGGAGTACCTAAGTTCATATTAGGTCATGAAATAAAACAATATCCGTAAATTCAATTTAATTTAATTATTAAGTTTATACAATTTTATTCATTAAATTATCATTATTTAAATTAAGTTGCATAATTAAATTCACAAAAACGCGATTTATAATAACAATGTTAAAACAAAACAGTAGAAACAACACTGAAAATACAGAATTCATGTAGACCATTTTTTTTTAACTACATTGTTTTCAAGTCATATAAACACAGCATTATGCCATCATGTCTAAAGAAATCTCTAGTTTCACTTATTACTTTAGAAAAAAAACTAAACCAATAGCATTCATCATTTTGTATTTACCTGTTTGTCACTTTAACTTGACTGCTGGACCGATTTCGATAAAAGTTTGTCGTACATGTTTGTGTGTACATTCCTGTAGGTTCGTTAGTAGTATTATATAACCAGTAGTATCCGTTTACTCATAAATTGGTTGTGTCGAGTTAGTTGTGTGCCTTAACTTCAAAAGCAATAGAGTGCAAATACACTCCTTGCTAGCACTTGAAATGTTTACCAGCAGAAAAAGTACCTATATAACAACCATAATTTTATTAAATTAAACTTATATTGTTTGCTTTCGGCAAGTTCAATTGCAACAACTTGTAATGGATTATAAATATATCTTAAAAAATTAAGCTTAAATACACTCCTATATTTTTGACAAACCTACACATAAATGTTTGGCAGAAACTTGTTGGATTAGTCAATTAATCACTTACATCGCATCGTACACATCAAATAGACATGCCAAATTTACTACCAGTTTCTCAATAAATTGTTCCCCGATTTTGTTAGTATTGACAATATAAATGCAAATGCAATTGACAATATTATTTTCACTAAACATGTAATTTATCGTAGATTTAATATATCAGTACACATAGGGCGCGATTCAAAACTGGCACAGCGCCATCTGTACTTCGACATACGAACTAATGTAAAACGCTTAGAACTCGCACAAGGAATTTATTCTTGAACAATTAATAGAATGATAAATAATTACAGTCTCATTGCTTTAATTAAAATTATGTTTTCACAACGTCACAAAGTATAAATAGTTAAAAAAGCTCAACCTGGATCATATTTTGACCATATGCATAAATTAAACAATTATGAAACTTACTTCATGATTTACAGTTGATAATTTGCCTATTAAGTTGTTAATTCAGTGTTGTTTCTCATAATAAGACAATCACCTCGCGTCGTCATCAGTTTAAAATCACACATAAAGATATAAATGATTTGAAATTTTATTGTAATTTTCCTTGGCTGCCATAGTTGCGACACAAACATCGGAATATACAATTGACTGGACAAGCCCCAAGTTTATAGGCATCCCAGTGTCGCAATTCTTCGTTGTTACCTGCTGAAAAGTTTAGTATATTTCTGCAAAAGTTACTGATTCATTGCATGATGGCATTCACAATTGCACAGGATGGCATTTTGGATAAAACAGGTAATTTCTTCTAATATTCGTGCGGCTTGACTCGTCTCACAGAGCGTAAACTTGGCCCAGCCAGTGGAATGCTCGTTGGAGCTTACATTGTGTCGCACGTAAAAACGCGGCTTGTTCCCATCTCCTGATTGGGAAATCTGTGGTTGCAGATATCCAAAACAGTTAGGTTACTAAATATATTAGCATTGAGCATAATTTGAAAAGCATCAGATAAATTACTTTGAACATAGCTAAAAGAATAATTCACTACTGTGATGGATTCAAGTTAGCCAAAACTTTTTAGGTTACGACAACCGCTTACGCCATGTAATATTTGCCGACAAAGAAATGCTGTTGCCAGGTCTTGAACAATTTAAGACACAACTGAATTTCCACGGTTTCTTTGGTGTGCCACCCTTAACACCATAAGATTCATAATATGTGCCATAGAGTTCAATACAAATACACTGTTTATGTACGCTCGTTTGGGAAGAAGCTAAACCTAATAGATGCATTTATTTAACTGTCATTGTAACAAATAGAAATTGAAGGTCTAGAAATCGCAATGAATAATTGAACCTTTGATTTTTTATTTACCATCACTAAGACTTCCTACTTGCACTGCAAAACACATTAAATCGTAATAGCTGTGTACCTCGCCACACCTAAACCATAACACTCCCACCAAAAACAAACCTAAATACAAACAACCAATATTTTGATACAAAGCTATCTACCACCATAGCATCTGGCTTATTCGATGTCCAACTCAGTAGATAAGCCCATTAAAGTTAAACTATAGTCCACTAGCTGTTGCCCCGCGCTATTACCCGCTTTATAAGATATTCTCCCGCGGAAAAATATAACCTAAAAACTACAATGCTTTATTTTCTAAATAAAAGGTTTTAAAATATTACAAGTAGCATAAGTTTTCTTAATACATCAGCTACTGCCAGAAAATTCCAGTCAAAATCTTTTCCACCCATTTCATTCACTTACGACATAAAAATCATATTTCATAGGCATGCTATCTTCAATCTACCTTCCAAGCGAGATATATGACAAAAAGCCCTTACTATAGGCGAGAGGCGTGGAGCCTTCAGTGGGCGTTCAAATAATATTAAAATAAGACAACGTGAAACCTTGTAAAAATCATTCATAAGCGCTTCAATCTCAACGCTATGCCAAAATAGTTAAAATTTAGTACTCTATGGGTTTGAATGGTTAGAAAAGCAGTGCAATTACTGGATACTGTGACTTTTCTTTACGTCACAAGTTAGTACCTTTAATGAAATTTACTTTACGTGCGTTCTAAGTAATGTAGGCATTAACAAAAGCATATAATAAATATATATCTACTGAAATTCACACAGCGCCATCTAGCTCTAAGTTAAGCGTGAAGCCTGTATTATGGGCACTAAACAACGGATCAACATACTCATATCCATTTTTTTGTTAAATACATACAATTATACATAGCAAACACCCAGACCATTACAAATAGACATGTTCATGCACACAAATTTTGTACTGCCCGGGAATTGAACCCTTGGTGTAGCAACCCACGTCTCGACCATAGACCACATGGGTCGTCTAAAATATTGACTGAACTAAACAGCCTTATATGCAGTTCATTGCCTTGAATGCACCCTAAAATGGAATGTTAACACACATAATAACACATTGATATATTATCAACACGGCAAGAAGTGTAAAAGATATTGTTTAAAACGATTTCAAATATCAGTCAAAACTGTGTTTGACTCAGAAGCAGAATAAAATCTATAAATTTATATAGTAGTGTTTTAATAGTAGTTGTATTTTTGTGTTTGTGCATTACTTTTGATCCTCGTCTGGATGTCATTTTTCTATTTTGGATAACATATGTAAAATCCGTTATTAGCTGTAAGTTTACAATTTTGTTTTTGTTAATTACACTTATAAGAGCTGTGGATTTTGATTAAATATAAAATAAAAATAAATAAAAGCTTCAAATGTAATGCACAGAAGAAGTAAGTTCTACTAGCTTACCGCCATTTTTAAAATGCTTATTCTCTCTTTGGATAATCCAATTTATACATTGTGATTTAGGAATGTTCAAATATAAATGTGTATAGCTAAAAATAAAATTTATTACAGTTCAAAACGTCAAACTATAATTATGATAATCCTTATCTAATCAATATTTTTTTTGATTAATAAAAGGTTTTACAAGTGTCATTTAATAACCTAAAATCCAATAACGCAATAGGAAATGTATGGAAGTAAGACGTTTTGACAGATAAATTTCAGTTGATCTGTCAGTACACATACTTTTTGATTCTTTGTAACAAATGACGAACAAACATACCTACACTTGTATTTAACAACACAATTTAAAAACCACCTTATGGTTTAGCCTTACACCAATATTTAAGGTATATAATTTTGTACTATACTCACTTGAATTGGAATTTTTATGCAAATATACATTAATTACAAAATCTACTATTAATAACAAAGAAGTATATTTGTGAAATATGGCAACTCTCGAAATCGAGCCTCATTTTATCCCGCAGTGACTTATTTTTACTTCTTATCCAATACAAAAAAAAAAACTAATAAATATAAATGAGAAATTTTTACATGTAACAAAAACCAATACATTTCCAAAATATGGAGAAATAGATAGACCACGATGAGTCACTGGTAAAAATAAAACATTCATAACGAGTGTTGCCAGACATATGTACACAAAAATATACAGTTAACAGTGAATTATTTGAATAATTTTAATAAAAACTTCAAATTCAAATAAGCGAAAATAGTAAGCGCAAAATATTTAGAGACAAACTTTAACATTTTAGCATGGATATACAATATTGACCATACCACAATGATCCGGAAAAATGATTCTTTATTTCAGTCTAAGATCTTTGTCTCTCCCTATTAATTACCGAAAAACTGTTTAAAGACCAGCGTTACCTCTCGCTAAAATTTTGGTCAATTTACAGTAAAAGCGCATTGGTCTTGTCTCTTTTACTTTCACCAATAGTTCGGGTATGTATGCCCCGTGAACCCCCGAACCTTAGATAAACAATGAACTAACTAGACGCACAATCACAATCAAAAAGTGTCCGCGGCAAAAATCTGCCCACGCGTCAGTTGGGCAGATTTTTCATTCATAATCAGTCGCCCGCTACCATGTCATAGACATATATACTCGCTGCTTTGATGTATGTACCCTTTTTAAATGACGCCTTAAGGTGAACTTCTTTAATGTGATGATCATTTCTCTCGTCCGATAAACCTGTAGAGATCAATACATCAATAAACTGTCCTCCCAAAGCGATTGTGCAAAATTGCGGCAGCTTAATATATTTCCAATTGCAAATAAGTTCCTTTATCCGAATGATGAGTGCCATGTATAAGTGCTTTATTATTTTAATCTT
>PQWD01004658.1:141141-250493 GCA_019425675.1 Leucinodes orbonalis | reverse complement strand
TCCATACCTAAGCCTGTTCATGTTGACAACTAACAAATATTATATATAACAAATGATATCTATATTTCATCTGGAACTCTTGGCATTGATGTCAACAAAAAACAAAACATGATCTTGACAGATGACCTATGACAAGGTATTGGGTATGGCAACCTTTGACGTTCTATGATAATTGCTCCTTGCATGTAGAGCTTGGCACAGTCACGAATCAAATCATAATAATATAATTTTGAATCTTTACGGGCCTTTGACATTAGACTTGCTAGTAACAAGAAGCAAGCGACATAGCTGATTAGAATAGCAAACTATAATGCAATGTAAAATGTCAAATTTACACCTTTACGTTTGAATTGAGATATAACTATGAATTTGTATTTTGTTTACGTTTCATTAGGCGAAACAAAATGCTCTTATACCAGACTCAGGGGAGCTTTCTATACCTAAAAGAATCCCAAAATGATTTCGTTTTGTCCTATTTAAGAACCTTAATATTAAGATGGCAAAGAAGACACTAAAATAAAATATGACAACAGATTCTATAATCTATAATCACACTATTTAACAGCAGGCTAGAGGCAGAATTTATCATGATCGTAGTGGGCAGTGTTACGTCTCAAATATTGATTTGGTTACTTATTCAGATAATACAAGTCCAGCACATACACACTACAAGCCAAGATAGAGTATAACTCTGGACTTTTTGTAGGCTTGTTATGTTAAAACTTTTTTTTTTAACTGATGTTCTGGTTTCATTGGGCGAGACACTGAAACCAGAACATCAGTTAGAAAAAAAAACAGATATGATGGCACAGGAGTGACTTATGATAGTACGTTTAGTTGATTTGACTCGCGAACTTGCACATGAACACACATGTTCTCATTTATGATACAAAAAATAAATAATGAGGATTTAACATTAACTTGAGTCAGGTCCTGAAATTCGCAACTGTATGCACTTTAATTTCATTTGGGGCATTATGACTCTTATACAAAAGTCTCAAACTAGCTCACTGGGCCGGTCATGTGTGTCAGAATGTCAGAATCAATTAATGTTCGAAGACGAGGCCGAGCGAGCGAAGACCGCGTCTTTGCTAGCCTGGCCTATAACGCTCTCTGGCCCGATAGTGGCTGGAGGAGGAAAGCGGAGGACTGGGATGTCTGGCAAAAATGGGGGGGGGGGGCTTTATTTAACAGTGGACTGCGGTAGGTTCAAAGCGATGGAGAGAGTAAGCGATTACAGGGAGCCTGTCTCCAGCATTGAACTGCGATAGGATTACTCGTAAATTAGAGAAAGCGATTTGAATATTGTGGATAGACAATTCAAGAGTTGTTATTTTGGAGATAAAGATACTCCAGTAAAGTTAACAAGAGTCATTCGGTGATTGTTACATGAGATGCTGGTAACACCGTCTTCCATTTTTTAAAAATTATCTTTGAATAGATGCTATTCAAGGAATACATGGGTAGGTATAATATACATAAAAAATATGGTTTAAATTAGCTATGAATACCGAGTCGTATTATATTAATAATGTAAAATACATAAAAGCTATCACGTATAGGTAAATATAACGTTATAAGCAAATAGCTGCCAAATTATGTTTGTATTTAAGCGTTATATTACAAATTTCTCTTTTGGTTTTACACTAGCCAGTTAGTGTAATATACATTTAAATGATCTCAACACAAACAAGCTCATCATCATCGGGCAGTTGCAAAACACCTACGCCGAGGTAATTAGAGGATACTAGGCAACATTTCGACCGGACTCAATTCGATCGACTCTTTCGAAAGACGGATGTAGGCACGTATTAATTATGCATAACATTTTAAGCCCAATACTAAACTTGTTTCACATCTTAGTGTAAATTAGGACGTAAATCATAAATAAATCTAAATACTGTTTGTGATCTATTATAAAATTATGATGTCAAAGTTCAGGTTTGTGATATATTATCATGATTCGAGATAAAGTTTTATTATTTATGGATTTGGATGGAAGAAGTTCACGTTGCAAATAAACTACAAAATACTGCGCATTCGTCCTCCTTACCAATACTTACATAATCGTTTACTTATAAAGATTTCTAATTATAGGTTTTCTAATTAAGGAGAAGAATCATTTGTGAATCTTTTGACTCACGTAAAGATTATTGATAAATTACTAGTCGTGAACCTAAGAAATATCTTTATTCACATGTGCAATAGATATATATTTAATTACCTAACATAATAGTATTTTTGTATGATTGCTAATGTTGTGGCCTAAGTGGCCTTCTTTGCTCAATTAATTTCACATTTTTGGTTTAAAAAATTATGGATAAATCTTCTATTTTTGATATCGTTTTCTTAAATACTTCAAAGATTATCCAGTTTGGAATAGAGAGAAAGTAAAAGAACTTAAGTAATCGTTTGACAAAACTTAAATATGTTATCTGTAAATCTCTTAGGTAAATAAGAACGATAACTACATAAAACTAAAAGGAACTGACCTTTCACTACACTTGATTGTATGAAATTTCATAGTTTTGTATTTTTGGTCATCGTTAGCAGTCAAAAAGTTAAATATTTTTAGCTATGGATAATCTTGCAGCGTTTTATATATGAAACATAAAAGTATTCTTGTAGTGACACTGAGTTCTATAAAATATTATGTATTTTCAAAATGTCGCTCCGTTCTGTTGTTGAGATTTGTTGGATTCAAAACCGGTACATATTTAAATTATTTTATTTTGTCAAGCTTACAATACTTTATTATGTAACAACAAATAACATATATTGAGATGCTAATTCGTTACAATACTGCAGCTTAAGGCGCCCTTCAATCTGATAGTGGTTGTTGTAGATGGCGAGGCAATATAATTAATTAATATATATTTTTTGCCTGCTTTAGAACAAACAATACTTTATTAAACAGAGGATTATCATTTGATAAGAACTTGTATATACTGCTTGACTGATATAGATTCAAAAAAAGCCTCAAACCATTTATGTTACAAGTCGCAATTTTATTAGTCACATGAATACAATTTGCAGCCCCTATATTGTTTTTGCTTTTTAGAATGTTGATCATTGTAATGAATGTCAATAATTGGATTGTTGCCTAGTTATACTTGCATTTAGTTATAAATACAGATGTCGTCAGTATCACACAGTAAACGTCAAGGTCGCCTTATATGATTCTTTATAATATTATGTTAAAACAATACTTAAATAGGTGGCCCCAGTTGTTGAACTCATGTCGTTAAGACTTTTGATGTTTGACATTTCACAGGTACTAAAACGGATAAACACACTTTAATACATAGAAAACCCAGACTAATAAAAACAGAGTTCACGACTCTGGTGTAGATGCCGAAAACATATCAACATTACACCAAATGGGTTGTTCTATGTGTATCTGCATGTATTTAACATGCGCGTAATACTACGTTAACAACTGCAAGTTTTGCCAACCAACTTTGAATTTTATAATATATATCCTTTTGCTATTTGTGCTATTATCAATGGACGATGCGGAGGAAAGGTTATCGAGTGCCATCCACGTAACGGGACGAAGAGTAGGTCGACCCCTAACTGAACATGGATTGCGGATTAGTGGGTAATAACTCTACATCCTAAAAATAGCCGGAACCTTTGGCTTGATTTGCCCGTCGTGATATAATATTTTATGTCACCCATCCGATACTGGACCAATTGCGAAGTTGCTTGACTGGTGAATCGTAAACAGAACGCACTGGCCGCATGCCAATCGAGCCCTCTATATAACAGCAGGTTCAATTACTTAACAGTGTAATGTCTAAAGTACTGATCTCAATTAAATAATACTAACTGAAAAATCCATGTGACCACTGACTTACTTTCGTCATTATCTTACGCAGTTAGTAAACTGATTCGTAAAATTATCAGATTTATTCACACCACTTTGCTGAAAAAAAAAACCCATCTTTACACTGTTTTTTTATCGACGAAGCTGTAAATCAATAACTGTTGAAAATATCTTAGTGTACGATATGAATTGGCGTCCTTCAAAATAGCTGCAACACTATATATGCCCTGTATTATATTGCAAATGGATGGTGTCAATAAATTTAGGTGATTTAATAACGAACAGCCGAAAGTACAGTAATATACACATTTACGAAAGCCGCAGAACGAAGCCTTTATGCTTTCAGCTCAATGAAAGCAGAACAGTCAGAGCCATCTACTGCTGCTAAACGCACTTCTTACTTGCGCCGTCACTGCTAATATACATTCAAGTTATCGTTGGAGTTCGTAACAAACGAACCTTGATGATGAGATATACTTCTCTCCCTTACACAAGATGGCGATATCAAGAGCTCATTGATGCCTACAAAGAAACAAATAAATATTAAATAACTTGTGTAGGTTATGCATGGTAGTATGTATGATGTTTTGAAAAATGATTTTGAGGTTTCTAAGATACTCGTATATATTTTTTTAATAAATTGAATAGTTAGCTTGAATAGCAAGCTCCCCCTAATTATCTAAAATATACATTACACAAAATTTAGCAACGAGATTTGGTTTGAACGATACCTAGTCATAGATTTTTTAAGCGTCATTAACGGTAAAACCTATTTTCCATAATATAACTATATTGGCACCTACCTAAGTACATAAACTTTATTTTATGTTATTTGTTGCTGCGGAACCCTCCGACGAGTCCAACTCGCACTTGTCAAATTTTTTAGTTACTAAAAAGAATGAAGATAAAAATCAGGAATTTTGTTTTGGCAAAAATTTGATGTTCTACTTCACGAAAGTTTCTGTTTACTTACATTTATGGAAGGTTGTTTTGTTAGAAAATAGTGGGAATCAGACAAATAATTATTATATTGCTGTCGTTGTTGAACTTGAAATATATTTACATTCATGTATTCAGAAAATGTGGGGACTAAGTCAATAAGTAGTAAGTAGTAAAAAAGAGCTTCGTTAGCTCAATGGTGTGGCTCAATGATGCCCTCATACCGGGAGGGCTGAGGTTCGAATCCCGCCACGTATCAATATGTTTTCAAATTTCCGTGATTATATGGCGTGAAGTCGTCCAACCCGCACTGGGCTCGCGTGGACAACTAGTTCCCCCCCCCCCCCCGTGTGAGGTATCAAAAAAAGATGTATAGGTTTATAATTACATTTTTTTATAAATTGAATAGTTTGAGCGAAAGACACTTCCAAAGTTGAAAAAATTGTCCTCCCCCCTTCTAATTTTTAAACTATGGGCTTGATAAAATCTAAAAAATATATA
Organism: Leucinodes orbonalis; assembly: GCA_019425675.1. Taxonomy (NCBI): domain Eukaryota; kingdom Metazoa; phylum Arthropoda; class Insecta; order Lepidoptera; family Crambidae; genus Leucinodes; species Leucinodes orbonalis. The sequence goes on along the minus strand of PQWD01004658.1, from coordinate 245,224 downwards.
TGAAGTACATGACTATTAAATCTAATAACGAAATTTAGTTTGAACGATTTCTGGTGTATAGTTATTTTTTTATACGTCATAAACGGTGAACCACTATTTTTCATATTAAAGCTGTAGTAGGTGCCTAAGTAAAAAAAATATTTTATTTTTTTGTTACTTGCTGCTGCGGAACCCTCCACGGGCGAGTCCGACTCGCGCTTGGCCATTTTTTGTAATTTATAATTGAAATCAGTTTTTAAATTCAACTTTTATTATGTATTTCATACCCAGAATTGATTTATTTATTTTACTTATAAAGAATTCAAAAATCGGACGAACATAAGGAAAAATAAGGTAGCATATCGTTAAGCGATGACAAGATTATCCGGACGACCTTCCGCGTTTATTCCTAAAAACATCTAAAGTTCCCATAATAATATAATAAATGGTTTTCCTCCCAGCAGACAATTTCCGCTGGTGTAATGAGCCTTATTATTCTTAGGATTTTTACTCGGAACATTCGAATTTGCTTTCTGTAAAAGTGAAGTATGTCTTTTGTGTGAATCTTATTAAATAAAACATAAACTGATGGTCATGGAATCCGTCGTTCTTATAATTTTATATTTGGTAAAATTAAAGGAAAACACTTAGGTATCTATATGACAAATTAAAAGTTTCAAAACGTTCATTGCTAGTCGTTTCGTCCTTTACTTTCCCCCTCTTACAAGGAACTCATGTAGTGCAATATAGCATTGGAGTCCAGCTGAAAGCTCATGTGTTATCTTGTTAAAATAATATTTAGATGTAATGATAATTAAAGGCATATTAAAAATTGAAATTATGTAACAATAATAAAGGATTTTTGATGTAAAGTGATGAGATATACTTAAATTATACCATTATAAAATAGTGGCTTTATAATATGTAAAATGTAGGTACGATGACTGCGCTGCGCATAAAGTTATGTTCTCGTAATTGTGCTGGTGTCCACCGAAGAATAGCATAGATATATCTGTCTGGTGGGCACCTGTACATTTTAAGCTGAGTGGTGACTTATAACTTTCAATTGTTGGACTAGTAAGTTGGACTGATGATTGATTTGTTTTATATGTAATTGTGCTGATTTAAAAGACTTAATAAACTTTTTCTTATTATAACTTTGTCGCTGTTTTTTAAAATTAAACTTTTATTGCCGAGCTTCTTGATAGTTCGTTTACATTCAAATCTGTTTTCGAAGTAAGTATTATCTATATTCGTTTGGTTTTATAAGTTACCTTTACTTTGATTGCACCTGAAACTGCCTTAATTATCTGATAGGATTTAAAAGCTAGATGTCACCAATACTGGTCACTAGATAGTGACCAGTATTTTTGTTACCTTTATATTTTTTGATTATTTAGGGTAACTTTAAAATCGTTATGAGTATTTCCAATTAACGGATAGAAGCAGTAATTTTATTATTTGAAATATACAAATCAAAATCTCGTTGTTATTTCGACGGTTGAATGTCGCAGCAGTCGACGCGTGTTTTTTTTGGATTGCTCCACATGTAGTACCCGTTTTTCAAAACTTTTCCAATTTATTTCAGGTGGTGTAATCACTCACACCGCGGTCTCCAGTTAACTCTGACGTGGTTTGACATTTATCTGCTTCCACGATCGCTTTCAAATCATGACAACACTAGGGTCTCAGACGTGTACGGGGTTTGTTGTAGAGGCCAATTATTGTAGGTATATTCCTTTTTCTACAGTAGTTTATGCTTCGACCTATTTCTATAGCGCTGGTGAAACAATTAAATTAGTGTATTAGTGTATACCACTTTTTAACTATTCCTTAAAATTGCAGAAAGCTCCAATCAATGATCCCCCCATTTTAGGGAAGTGAGAACAAAAATGTCCGTCTCCAGGTTACCATTACCATCTATCACAATTCATTTAGCGTTTTAGGCGTGAAAGCGTACTGAAACAGAGTTCCTTTTGCATTAATAATATTACTAATGATTTTAATGCTTCTCTAGATAATATTATAGGTCTTAATATGCCGAGAGCTTCGGAAGATACGTTGAGCGTTGGTGATGGTACCCAGTCATTACACCCACGAAATTGCATTGAAGCCCGCATGTTGGATTACACTTCGATTCCCTATAGCTATAGAGTTGTAGGACGGAGTGTGTGTGTTGTGCAGTGGAACCAGAGGTCATCATCATCATCATCATCATTACGCAATATGTCCACGCTGAACGAAGGCCTCCAATATTTCCACGCGGACCATCCCTTGAAGTTGACATCCACTGCTACCCGCACCTTAACCAGATCATCCGCCCATCTGGTTGGGGTCGGCCTACGCTTCGCTTTCCGTTACGTGGACGCCATCGAGAACCTTTCCCCCCCATCGGCCATCGGTTCTACGCACTATGTGCCCTGCCCACTGCCACTTCAACTTGCTAATCCTCATCCAAAGGTCATCCAAAGTTATTCTTAATATTAAAATCATACTATTGAATACACTTATTGGTTCTACATATCATTTGTATGTTTATAAAACAATAATTGCACACGAAAATCTCATTAGGTGGGCTGCCATGATTAATTATTATAAGCTTCAGTTTATTCAGATATTGGTGATTGATACTTGATTGCTCTCGACTATTGTGTGCTGCAGTTAATTTACCCAGTAGTGACGAATATATAGAGTCAGACAACTAGTTGATTTTGGAAACGGTTAGTAGCATTTTCGGTGTACTTTTAGTGTTTAAATAGCACAGTGTATGTTTTAAGCCGTATGATTATACAATCATACTTTTAATTAGGTTTACTTTTTTCGTAAGCAAAATATGATTTTATCAAAAAGACAAACTTAGTTTTGATTAGCAAATTCCGTAAGCATTAAGTAAATGTTACAGTAAAGTAAATCTGAAAGTTGCCTGCATTGTTTATAGATGCATGATTAAACTCCATGTTAAAAAAATTGGCCAATCGCTAGTCGGAATCGCCCGTGGAGGGTTCCGCAGCAGCAAGTAACATAAAATAAAGTATTTTTTTTTTATTTGGGCACCTACTACAGCTTTAATATGAAAAATAGTGATTCACCGTTTATGACGTATAAAAAAATAACTACACACCAGAAATCGTTCAAACTAAATTTCGTTAATTTCGTTGTTAGATTTTATGGTAATGTACATCATATATATTTTTTTATTTTATCAACCCCATAGTTTAGAAAGTAGAGGGGCTAAAAAGTTAATAGCGGTTTACAGAATACAAATACGTACAAAGTTTGAATAGTGTAGTGCTTATAGTTTTGGAGAAAAAAGGGTTGCGATATTCGGACGGACGGACAGATAGATAGACTTGACGAATCTATAAGGGTTTCGTTATTTGCCATTTGGCTACGAAACCCTAAAAACGGGAAGTTTTACTGTTCGACCTACAATCACAAACTCCATTTCTAGATTTAAGCTACATTTGCTCTGACGTATCGGGATTTGGCTTTGTTTGCGACTCGTATTAGACAAACGCTACGAACAACTCAGTATCCCATAATGTTGGAATGCTTCTATTTTAACGATAGAATTATAGACTGGCACCAATACTTTAAACGTTACTAATATTACATTTATCAGCTTTCAGGTAATGCCACTGTCTACTTATAAAATTCGTTTCGTTCCTACAAAGACCTTATAAGATTATACTTTTTAAGAGTAAGAGAGTAACTGCACGCTATTAATTTACACGTCCTCTTTTTTATATAATAAGTTAAGATAAGATATTTAAACAATCGAATTTCTAATACATAGGACTGGACAACTTTTTTAACGCATTTCATTAAATATTCCTCAAAATTATATTAAGCTTTGTATTATAAATATTGCAACATAAAAAAACATATAAAAGCTTTTCATAATGATATTTTCAAGGTTAAACAACGGCTGGTATTTTTGTTGAATCTAAGTAATGTCTTTATCAGGCCAATTAGAATTTTCACTTTGTAATCAATATCCCTTAATGAATGGTTGGCAAAATAGTAATTATCTGTTAAGAGATAAATATAATAAGCACCATAGAGACTTGGCTAGGTTTTTACAGAATGTTTTTGGTGGAATTGTATTTAGTCATCAAATACAATCTCCAAATAAATATATATATAAAATTAATTAAAAAGATTGACATAAAATTTGTGCTTAGGACAATGGCTACTTGAAGTATATGTATTGTAATTTCGATTTGTGTTACTCTCACTCCTTTGTACTTCATTCGTCTGTTCAATAAAAACCACCCTTTCCTCATTAAAATATTAAGCAACTGAAAAAATTCATGTAAAAATTGTGAGAAGTCAAGATATTTTCGCGGCCGACGTTTGTAACTGCCAGAACAAGAGGATCCCATAAATTCGGAATGAGGTATCTCAAACTTTATTGTTAGTCCCTTTGAACTTCGGCGCCAGTGCAAAATATAAGAGTAAAAACCCTTTGGCTTAAGTAAAAATAACCCGGAGGGCTACCGTCATCTCTTAAAACAATATAACTATTTGTCAGCATTTGTGTCCCAGAAAGAAAAATAATATCATTGTTATACAGTTTTCAGAGATAGCGGTAAGGCTCCGAACATATAAGCGAAAGTTCCAAAGAATGCTGGACAAGAGGTGAAATTATCTATGTTACACAATTACTGTAATGCAATAGATATACATTTTAGAATTATTTTTAATAAGATAATGTTTATATTTATATACATCAATGAAATGAATATATGCATTCAAACAAATATTTAATTTACTGCAAGATACAACAATAAGTCAATTAGTTAAAATTGGAGACTAAAAAATATCAGCATCAAGATCAGCAGTTGACGTGATAAAACGCCATTGTTTATTTAAGATGCCAGCATATAAGAGGCGCAAATTATATTATTTTAGGGGAATAAAAGCAAGCAGCCAATTTTACTCCTTTATAGTTGGTAAAATTAATGTGCCCCTTAAGTGTTTTATGCGGATTTGAGGAACATCATTAGGCTATTACAGGTGGTAGCCAACAGTGCGTTTGGTTTGCCGGTAGCTTAAATGGGCTGGAAAAAATCTTAATAAAAAAATGTTTAGCTATAAAAAAAAGAATGTAATTAATCGTCCACTATCGTTTTGTAGTCACTCTGACATTGATATCTTGATTAACTTGGCAGGAGGCATTACCGGGTATTTTTTTCACAAAGTCCGAAAATGAGTTATTATCCTACCAAATACTTTACATGTAAAATATTGCGAAGATGACACATAGGGTTTGCCCAGTGAAAAGATATCAGATCTCAAGTAGAGCCAAGCTTCTGAATCTACCGACAGTAATGTCAACAAATTCTACATACCACTAAAAAAGGATGGCATCGCCGTTTTGCTTTTAATATTAAGTTTCTGTACTGAATTCAGTAACGAAATAGGCAAGCTATACATACTTACTGATGTATGTAGAAAATTGTGAACGTGTGTAGATTCAGAAGTTGTACTCTACTTGAGATCTGATATCTTTATTTTATTATTTATTTATTTATTCAGATATCTTTGATCCATTATCTTTACACAGGACAAGCCTTATGTGGTCGTCTTGGCAACATTTTATATGAAATGTTTTTGGTGCGATTTTATTTTTTTTGTAAGTCGTCTTATTAGTGTTTATTTTTTCTTAAGTTCTTATTCTAGGTATTAGTTAGTTTACTAGGGTTTAGTTACTGTCTACAGTCTTGTGTAAACTGTCGTGTCCAAATTCATAGAATTGCTGAAAGCCTCATATAAAATTCCCCCTCAATTTTAGGAGTAGGGGGTGAAATTACAAGTTTATATTTTTTGTTGTTGTGTTCTTAATTTAGGTCGCATACCAAATTTCAGCTTTCAAGCACTTCAGGAAGTAGCTAAACATTTTGATGATCATCAATGTGTCAGTGACGGAATCGGCGTATTATAGATATCAATTAAATCTAAAGTATTACAGGTGTTTAATTGAGACGATTAATCAGACCATTGATGACATCATAGTCTGAGAAAATAAACTATCTAGTATATCGGAAACCAACTGTATGAGAGTTGGAAAATTCGATGAATCATTTCTAGAAAAGGTAGGAAGTGCAGCCCTTGCGGTTCGCTTGGCGCGTCTTGACAGGGGAACTGCCGTGCCCCCAGATCTCTCTTTATTTTATGTGCATGCTGCTATTTTCACTCAATGATCTTAATACATACACACAATATCTTATGGCATACATTCCTAAGTTGTTATTTATTTATTCGTATGACATTTTGTCTGCACTAAGTCGCTTCAAATACCATGTAAATTAACTCTTACAATTTCAGGCGAATATCTAATACTTTAATAAAACATTGAATTTTGACAAAACTTTCTTTGCAGTATTTTATACCGGGAGTGTCCGTCCGTGTGTGTATATGGCATGCACCTCCCGCCGATTTAATCAGGGTTATTTGTCTTTAAATCACGTTAGTTTGAAAGCAATCAAATTTGCATACAGCAAATCGTTAAAAATTATACCAATAAAAACATCAACCAGGTAACCTGAATGAAGTACTTGATCGAGAAATACTATTTGTTTTCTTTGTGTTCTAAGACAATTATACGGTCGCTAAGATTATAATTTTTGGTCTGTATTTTGGGCATATTTCCCTTTTCGTATTTTCAGGAACGTTTTACACCGCCATACGCCACAGTAAGAAGCAGAAACTAGGTTAACATCCATTATGTAACTACGTTAACATTTGGTACGAAAAATTACCATAATCCTTGAAAAGTTTTCTTAGGATATTACGAAATAATATATGATAATAAAATAACACATGACGTTTTCTATATGCCAAAGTGTCGGATGGTCAGGACGCTCACCTGATGGTAAGTGACACGCCATGCAGATTATGACAGAGTGGCATTGATTTAGACTAACAACTGATAGACAGTTTTATTATTTTCCATTAATGAAGCACTGTGCCCTTCACCCGAGACAACAGTTAATTTATATCCGGTAAAGTTACGCTAGTAAATTTACCGGATATAAATTAACTGTATCTATACAGTGCCCTCATCCCGAAACTCAGAAGTGCAATACACTTCTGTTTCAAAGACGATGTACCTACCTCGATGACTTTGTACCGTGTCCACCACCTAGTAAATGATGATGTGAATGAAATTAAGTATGATGTTGCAATAGTTTCCTCAAAACATAGACTTTGGACTAACTGTAAATATTTACAAATTGAGTTCAAAATCAAATCTGACTGGAGAGTATTACTCTATTTACTCCAGTTCAGAAGTTTAGTCAAAGGCATATTATTCTGACAATTTCATATTTAAATCAATACTCACTTTGAGATGACGTGGCTTAAAAAGAGAAACAAAGCTGTTGTTTCAATGATATTCCGAACATTATCTGACTGTATATAAATTGACCTAAATCCTTCCTTGCACGGACTTTTTTAATATCGCAAACGCCTTGGATTTTTCTGGATGCACAATGTTCTATTCTTCACTGTAGCAAAAGTTTTAAAACATGGAACAGGAGTTTGTTCTATCAAAGTGTTCAGTGGCATTTGTTTGTTTCGCTTTGGAATAATTTATTTATTTTCAGTGGTTTCGGTGGGTGAAACGTTACTCGCAGAAAGTAGCACCGATACAATTGCGATCTTTATAATAGACATGTTCCAACTTTTGAACATTTAGCCCTTATTTAATAAACTTTATTATTAATTTATCCTCCAAGTTGTTGCTCGTTAAGTTTTTCTAAATGACCTTCGGTCAGCATCTTTGTGTCCTGAAAAGAGTGTTAAACAGTTTGACTACTCCGCCTGGCTTGACTGATCGGATCTATGAGGTGTTCTACTATTACTTATTACCGGCTAAAAAAAGTCCTTACCAAATCTGTTAAAGCCATTTTTGAAATTACCCAGAAGAAACAGACAGGCGGACAGACAGACAAAATTTAAAAAAATATTTTGACGTATAAACTATATATATTCATATGCATGTAGTAAAATTTTTGTTATTTTAATATTACAAACCGACATTTCAATTGTGGCTTATGTAAAAGATCTATAAATATAAATAATAACGAGGAATGATAGTTAAATGAGCAGAATAAATCGAAAAAGAACTACACATTTAAAAGTCTTATTTGTAGTCTCGAGAGTTTGTAGGCGATTATTACCCTCCTAGGTAAGAGGCACCCACGTGTATATAAGTGCCAATAATCTGGAAGCGGCACACGTACGAGAAAATGTTAATTCTTGGAATAAGAACGAAGTTTATAGGATAAAAATATTATTAAAACAACTAGGAACAAACGAGAGATTATTTTCATCATTATCATCAGCTCATTAAACGTCCCCACCGAGGGGCACGAGCCTACCCGTATATGGTGATTAGGCCTTAGTCGTCCACACGAGCCCTTCTTCTTCTTCGCAGTCGTGCATGAAGGTTTCCTCACGATGTTTTCCTTCACCGTAAGAGCGTCGGATAACGTACATATATTTTCGAAAATTCGAAAGCACATTGGTACATGTCGGGATTTGAACCTCAGCCCTACCTACCTACCGGTAGGAAGGCGACGGTCCACACCATTGAGCCACCGACGCTCCAAGATNTGATTTTTACATAGACAGGTAAGATTTGCACTTTAATAACTTAGATGAAAGTTAGTTCAAAATTTTACTGTAACGGACCAGTCCCGACTACCGCCATAAAGGAATTTTAACGGACGCGAAATTTGAATTTACTGGACTTGTTTTTGGAGGGCTACCTAATAAAGAGAATAATAAGAATACAAGGGTAAAAAGTGATATCCATTTTTTTATTGTACAAGTATGAGATGCTGATAGGAAGTGCATCCAGTGCGGTGATTGCGTAACTGACTGCGCTAAATAGTATTAGTTTCATACGACCTTATAACTGAATTTAATGATGTTGTACTCAGTAATTTGTGAGATAAGAATTAATAGTTTGTAAAAAGCAAAATGGCTACTGACAACGTAATGGTATCCTACTGAAAAACAAATTTTGATATCGGTGTGCAATAAGTTAAGTTTTTAGGAAGTAATTTCAATTAAACTTGCAATAAATAACTATGAAAACGCCTATACGTGTTGACATTAATATGAAATAGTTTTTGTTCAAGTTTCATATATTCGTACCTATTTTTTTCCTAGATATAGATAACTGTCCGGGTAGTTAGTGCCCCTCGGTGGGGACGTTTAATGAGCTGATGATGAGATAACTGTCCTACACATAATGACTTCAAATAATCGAATGTTTCTCTAGCTTCAGTGAAACTTAATGAAATTTAAATTTCCTGAGTTGTGTAATTGAAAGACTTAATAATTGAATTGAGAAGTTTTAGTAGTGCTCGATGAAAATTGCAACTGATAAGTTAAATTGATAGCTAAAGTTTCAAACATTTATTGAAGTATGATCATGCAAAACGTAATGCTTGAAAATCTAAAGACGTGTTCACTGTTTTAAGGATAGTATAAGTGAACCCTAAACCAATGACGGCTACGATATTTTATTTCACGCGTACAGTCAAGGTTTTAAAAATATTGTTAGAAGTAATAAAAACATGCAAGACATTTCGGTTTATTTCTTTGTACAAATTCATGATCAAATATTTTATTTATGTTTTAATATAACGTATCGCGTCGCTTAGCGCGCTTAGCATTGCTGCTAAAATAAAGAGAAAGGAAAAATTACAATAATTTTTCCTCGCTCCTTTGTATCGACGTTAATTTGCGATTTTGGCTTAATTTGCCAGGTTTTGAGTATTCCCTTTATCTGTGTAATCCACTTAGGCACACGGTGCGTAACGATATCTTTTACGATCTACCACGGAGCTACTCTGTTTCTATGGCTGATTGAACTTGTAGAAAAACACCATATATTAGGTAAAGGAAAAAATATACTTTTGGAGAATGCCTATCGTACGAAATAAGTCGATATAAAAACGACAATTTTTTACATTCCATCGATTTTCGCAGAGATTGAATGGAGTTTCAATAATAAATTACAACAATTTTTCTTTAGGTAAACAAAGTCAAATAAAAACAGTATTTAATATATATTTTTTCACAGCTATATCTACTTGTAATTATATTTAGTACCATAATTATTTTTACATTCAGTTCAAAGTTATTTAAATAACTTTAATCTTAAGTTTCACGACGTCAGACGAAATAGCGGGATTGAAATTAATTTACAACATCGTGGCGCTGCTTCACCGCCATTTTGGCATTGCCATGAGATTTGTCTGCGCGTTTAGTGAAAGTTCGTTACTAGAATATAAACATAGAAATGTGAATCGTCTAGCATTAGAATCGCGTACACTTTTAGTTGAGACATGATAAAATGTGTAGGTTCTTTATTGTATTATTATGTAATAATACTAAACTTTTTTTCTTCTTAACAGTCAATGCAAATCTACGCCTACTTAGATAGCCATTTTCCTAAGTTAATGATGAGTATTTTTTATTATCATCATCAAAAATATATGAAAAATCATATGTTTTTGATGATGATAATAAAAAATACAAAATGGTTGCTGAAAATCCACTTTTGATCCCGGAGTCTCCTTACTAATAATGAAGGGGTTTGCAATAATTTTCACACTTGCCAGGCTGATTAGAGACAGTAGTACTCGTATCAATCTATAAAGGCGATTTTAAATTGGAAACCGCTGCTATGTACCTGTTTTCCTATATTATTTTGGAATTTCTTGTGTTAGTGTTATTCGGATTTTCTTTATACGTAATTAAGTAATTAAACAATAGCTACCTTTTTCGCGGATGAAAATGTTAGAAACAATAAATGAAGTAAACATTTTATTTGTATCTCTCTTATTCCTGTTGATATTTCTTTAACGGGATTCTTTGAGCGGCTGCAGGGCTTCATCTATTCATTATGAAATATAGACAAAAACAACGTTAGATTCATATCATAGCAATGAAATTAAGAGATTTATACACATCGCGATAGTTAAATAGCCATTATGGAAAATATGTAAATATATAAAGCTATAGGTAATAATTCTGTAGAAAAAACTACATTTTTATTTATTTATTTAAAAAGATATTAACTTTTGATTATAACCATATTCAATAAAAAAATAAGTGACATATACTCGTATTTTACTTTATTATTCTATGAATGCAGTAAAAGATGTTACAAAAATACTATTAGGTACAAGCAACAAGAACATTTCGTGTTACATATAATATCACTCGTTATTTCTTTAGCTCATACACTGACAAAACCAACATTAAATATTGACACAACCGTTGGAGTTAGGTCGGTTTCTTAAGAGGATGCCTGTATCTCGTAGAAAAGTGAAGGCAACGTTTTGCGAACTTGTGACTTTACTCGTTATTTAGTCAAGGCATTAAGATGTCGACGCTTTTGCAGTTTATTAGGCGGTTGCGCCAGAAGTAGATTTATAATAGTGCTTTTATTTATCTACCGTGCCATTAAATATGATTTAGTATTTCAAAAAGATTTGCGAGAATACCATGTTTGCTTTACGCTCGTTTTGGTATTTGTGTTTACTTTAGATAAGAGAAATTATTGTTAATCACGGCGGAATATTTTTATTAGTATTCATGTTCATCAATCCAGTTTAGTTTAATCAGTTCAATCTTGAATCGGCAAATTGAATAAAATTAAATAATCACAGTAAAGTTTTATCTATAACTCATTTTTATTCATGCACTACAAAGTATTATATCAAAAAAGCATAAACTAAAACTTTATTTTTTGCTTGTTAAATTATAAGGAGTGAAATCGTAATTGCAAACGTATATCAAATATATTCAGCATTTGCATAATAACTCAAAATTCTAAAATGAAAGGAAAGTTATATCATACAGCTGGCACTATTCAATAAAAATGAGCGTCGTTTTGACGTCGTGGTTAACTTTGTTCATTTGCTCAAATGCGACATTCTTTCGAACTCCCTAATATATATAATATTGTACAATTGTATATATTTAGTCTTTATCTATACTAATATTATAAAGCTGTTTGTTTGTTTGAACGCGCTAATCTCAGGAACTGCTAGTTCGATTTGAAAAATTCTTTCAGTGTTAGATAGCTTATTTATCGAGGAAGGCTATAGGCTATATATCATCTCGCTATAAGCAATAGGAGCGGAGCAGCAATGAAGAATGTTTCAAAATCGGGGGATCTTTTTCATGCTTGGAGCTTCCGCAACGTACGCTGCGTAAACGGTTAAAGTTTCCAAAAGTTATGTATGAGAATATTGTTCCCATTTTAAAGGTCTCCAAAAAAGTTTTCGACAGAATATATTTATCTTTTAAGGTTAGGTTCCTATAACATATTTTTTGCTAAAAAAAATATCTAAAATAATGCATCACCACACCTAATGAAAACACCTTCGCAAAGGTGTTATCATTAAGGTTAAGGTTAAGGTGTTATCTTTTATCTATTCATCCTATCGCAATCCACTGCTGGACATAGGCCTCCCCTATTTTGCGCCAGACATCCCTGCGCTTTTCTCATCCAGCCTCCACCAGCGACCTTTCGCAAGTCGTCGGTCCATCGGGCTTTCTACTCTTAAAACTTCAACGCATCGGTGTTAGAGGTATTCCATTGGATATTTTTAAAAGCTACCTTACTGATCGAGTTCAATATGTTAAAATTGGCAACTACACAAGTCAGGCAAAATCCGTTGCGTACGGCGTGCCACAGGGAAGTGTCGTCGGCCTGACCTTGTTCCTGATTTATATAAATGATCTGTGTACGTTACAATTGCATAATAGTAAAATAGTCACATACGCTGACGACACGGCAATCATTGTTCATGGACGAAGTTGGAACGAGACACGGTCTTGCGCAGAATCAGCTTTGCGCTCGGTGGGGGTGTGGTTGACCCGTAATCTTTTAACTCTCAACCTAAGTAAGACGAACTTTATTACATTTGCTCCTAAACTCACTTTGCAGCCAGATTCATCGTTTGAGATATCAGTTCACAACTGCAACAAGCATCCCTGTTCCTGCCCTAGAATATTGCGTACACACAATATTAAATATTTAGGTGTAATGATTGATAGTGTTTTGTCTTGGACTCAACATATTAATTGTGTAACAATGCGTGTTCGTAAGCTTATCTTCGTGTTCAGTAAACTGAGAGTTGGAGCTGAACACTCTAAGGACTGTTTACTTTGCGTTAGCGCAGTCCATTATTACGTACTGCATTACTAGTTGGGTGCAGCTGGAAAGACTAAATAATTCAGCTTGAAAGAGCACAAAGGGCAGTCTTGAAAGTGATGGCTCAAAACCGATCAGATATCCGACCAAACAAATATTTGATTTCTGCCAGGTTCTTTACATAAGAAAATTATTATTTTGAATACCGTTCTTCGTAAATACAAATCCCTAGTATTTGTTCCTGAACTCTTGCCAACAAAAAAACAAAAGATAAAGTGTGTACTACAACGAGCTACCGGCTGGTATTGGCAAAGCACCATTATGAATACTTGTCCTCGCTATTATATAATAGATTAAATAAAGAGTTAAATATATATTCAATGCCTCTATTCAAATGCAACATTATCTTAAAAGAATATCCCCTAAGCCTCGACTATGATAGAGTCGAGGCCATATACAATAAAGTAGAATCTGTGCTCTGGCAACACACATGCACACACACACACACACACACACACACACACACACACACACACACACACACACACATATACACACACACACACGCGCGCGCGCACACACGCACGCAAACTTAAACTATTACACCAGCACTTTCACCGACACATATCTTTCTTACTTTCATAAATATTATTATATAGATACTTTTGTCTTTGTTCGTTATACTATTTAATAAGAAGTGTTATAATTATATAATAGCTCCTGTCTAAAACACCCGTTTATTGTGAGGTGGGCGCTAGCATCTGCGACACAGTCTTTGACTATTGCAGGTGTTAACGTTTAAAGTAACTTGAAAACATGTAATTTGGTTTCAATAAAGATTATTATCGGGCAGGAGGGTGTCCTACGCTACGCTTGCTGAGACGCGGTCTCCACTCCAGAACTCGTCTGCTCCAACGGCCATCAGTTCTGCGACATACGTGACCAGCCCACTGCCACTTCAACTTGCTGATCCAAAATATATTAAGAACAAATTTATAAATTCAAATGTCAAAAACTAATATTTTTTTAATTTTTCTTGTGTGTTTAATAAATAACACAATATCGGTTTGAAAATAAATTGATTTACGTAAAATGAGTTATGAATTCCAGTTAATGTCAGTAGTTATATTTTCAAATTTATACATACAATATAAATTTGCTTCCAAGATGGTGTCCGAAATTAAATCAAACCATTACCAAGGTATTACCGGCGTTATCGTTTGAAAAGGAAATCACATTAATCTGATAGAAATCGGCCCAGTCTGACTTAGTACCGTCATGCCGCAGAAATGTAAACGCTCTATTTTATTCGTTCCCCGTACTGTTATTTCTTGAACAAAGGGAAGCTCTTTTGTAATGTACTCCATATGTTCCTAAGCCTAAGTGATAAAATAAATAATAAAGCTTAATAAATAAATAAGAGCTTCATAATAAAGAAGTCAATGTCTCCTTATCGAAATGTTTGTGAGTCTACGTCTACAATATATTTTATATGTAATTAAAATAACTGGATGATTAATATAAAATTAATGGGTTATAAGAGACCTAACGTCTTGGATAATAGGTGTAGACAGTGTTGATTGATCATAATTATTATATACAGTTATTTGTTTCCTTTTACACTATATTTGACATGTGTAGATGTATGTATCAATGTCCCTTAGGTGGACCAAATGTCTGCTCTGTTAACGTAATAAAATACGAAAATAAACTTTATAATGTCATAAAGTAATATTAATATGATAGACAATGAACCTACTTCTTTTGGCAGTATGATATTAATATTTTCAGTTATTTGGTACCAAAACCTTTCAGTGAAATCTGGTAAAATCTTTTTATTATTATGAAAATATCATACCATAGCAATTATACAAAATACCAAAGAATTATTTAACCATTTGTCATTGAAATCCCGATGAGAACAATAATCGAACGAACCCAAATTAATAGCTCGAATTGGTGATTGATGGATTTGCTCGCTAAATTTGACTCGTTTTACAGTTTATTGATGATATCTTTATCGACATGGAGCTTGCTGAACAGGTATCCTTCTTTTCTGTTTCTAAAATCAAAGATTTGAATTTCAAGATAACTATTGTGCTGTAACTGAATAAAAAAATGTTATTCTTCCAAGTGGAATCTCTGGTTCTTATCTCAAATAAAAATGGTTTATAATAAATTCAAATCTACATGTAATATTATTTGCAATGAATCAGGTTTTAGTTTGTGACTTTACACGCAACCCTATTAAAGGTTTGGACAAAAAAAATATATTTACTAGTTACTTACAGTTAAAGGCATTACAGGTTCAGATATAAATTCAACTTTCAACTTAAACCATAGCCACGTAAGAACTATAACCCACGTAAGTTCTTACGTGTACAAGTAGTAACAATTCGAAGTCAAGAATATATTATTTAGTACAAAAAGAATTCAGAGTAAAACTTTGAACAAATGTGCGTGTATAAACAAGTAATTAAAAGTGACCTAATAAAATGGCAACGAAAATCGTTGCGGTGTACGTAATTACACTCGTGGGAATAATGGCCACGGTTAATAATCTGGACCAATTTTCTCTGAGCCAACTATTGCGCTGGACTAATTGAAGCATTGTCAGGGCTATGCTGCTCTATAGAGACTTACTGAAGGCCATTGGTTCAGATAATAGGCCTGTCTGAAGTTATTGTACTTAAACACGTTCGATGACTTTCAATGTTTCAGAAATTTCACCGTTGAGACATTTTGTTGCTGGGTTACAAGCTTTTAGCTAAGCATTTTTATGGCCTTGAATATATTTAGTGGCAGTATTATACTTTATTTAAAAGGAAAAATCAATAGGTATCTAAAATTATATGGCGCTGTGTTAATGTCTGTTGATATTTATTTATAAAGAGACCTTTGACTACATTTATTGTTTCAGTAAAATGTTTTTTTATAAGTTCAAATGTTGTTCATATAAACATTTACGTACCTACATTGATAGCACAATGATAATAGAGCGGATCTCGTCGAGCTATCAACAGTTAAAGCTTATATACTTCTAAAAAACGGCTTAACCTTTGGCTATGTGTCCCTCGGGCGTAACGTCCAGTTGTCAGCGACATTTAAGTGGGCAGAGTACTGCTTTAGTTCAAATCTAGTCCCTAGTGTACTTTACTGAAGTAAAGCAATTCTAACTGAGCATTTATTTTCACTATACGGTCCGATAAAATATTATGTTAAAACTTTTCTAACAATCTGTTATTATTACCTTTATTACACAGTTGTTGTATGGTATGTGCTACGTGTTTTGAAGGTCAGCTAACAGTCACAATACAGAAATAACGATCATTGTAGATTTCGTAGAAAAATTTAAACAAAAACTCGAAACGTTTCACGTCTAATAAGTACAAAATTTTTTAATCGTCAATATTTAAAAAAAATGCGTTCACCATCGCATTTGGTCATAATGAGAAGACTCCGGCAAGGTAATTATGAAGAAGGTTATGATTACACTTACGAGTATATTCGTAAATCATATACTACTAAGCTTTCATAGTAAAACATAATTTACACAGATCCGTTTGAATCACAAGTATTTGTACACACGCAATGTGTTATATATTAGTAAAATTTAAAATATGAAAAAATCCTTTGGTTGCTTTGAATTATAACAATTACTTATAGGGGAAAACTATTTATGAATTTAATGAAATAAAATTTATTAAAGAATTGTATATGAAATACATTTCATAGCGGTATCTAAATACGCCAGCCAAGGATTTGTGTACAGATATGTTACAATAATCCATACTATTCCAAACGTATCCCAGAGTATAGTGTAATGAAATCTTTTTTAACCGTGACATATTGAGTCGTAGGGCAATGACATATTATTGTTATAATAAAATTCGATAAGAAGTCATACTTTAAGACACAAACATTTCAGACATTTCTCGCTAAATATCTCAAGGGTCGGAGGCTGCATAGCTATCATACTTCCGAACTTTTCTTGAGGGGACCATTCTCCAAAGTTAGTAAATCAGGCTTTAAACTTTTTCGAAATTTGCGTTGAAGTTATTTTTATACTTTGAAAATTATGAAATTAGCATAAGACATATAAATTACAATTTCACTGCACTTTGAACAATGGAAATTATTGTTATTATTCTAATATGTGGTCGCAAACAAGCTACGGGCCGCCAGGTGGTAAGCAGTCACCAAAGCCTATGGACACTTGCAAACCAGAGACACTACATGAGCGTTATTGACCATTTAAAAGATACCTATTTACTCGTCTCTTAAAGGACCCCATATAATATTCCCCTTCGAAAACTTCGACATGGAGCTTATTCCAAAACCGGAGTGTTTGCGAGAGGAAATTCCTCTGAAAACGTACTGCGAGATGTGCAATAATAGAAGGAAGCAATAGGCACCATGTCAGCCAGCTCCTCAGAACACAATCTTTTGTATAAGCGGTGAAACACACACAAGAAGGCTACTTCTCTCCTCAGATCTAAAGGTTCGATACCACTAGCGAGTTTGGAATTGTCATTAATTCTCACAGCTCGTTTTTGCACCGAGTCAAACGATTGAAGTTGGTAATGGTGATATTGGTAATATTGATACTAAAGACTCAAGAATTTTCCTAACTTTAAAACCTACAGTACCTATATGTGTTTGAGAGCATATTTATTGTACTCAATTCAAATTGGTAATGTGTAATAATCTGTTTCGTAACAAATAAATTTGAGACGAGTAAAACATTGGGTCAAATATTATTTTTAGGAGGTAATTGGCATAATAAAAAAAACTAATGGCATATTGTTTTAGCCAATATTACTTAGTCCACTTTAAGTTTCCTAAGTCAGCCCAGGTAAATGCTAAATTTAATAAAAAAGAGGATTTTTATAATTAACAGAATAATTTAATTTAAATATACATTCCTTCAGCTTTATTTAGTTTTAAATTTACGATTATGAACTCAAAAATGGATGTATACTTGTAGGTACATCAAATGTTCGTCAATCGATCGATGTACGTGTAAATTATGGAGTGAACTCTCTCAAACGTGGTGTTCTGATAACTAGCTACTATCTTCGCCATGTCTTTCTTGAAACAAGGTCTCGTTAGAGTTCTTGTTTTTCTCTCGTTAAGCTCTGGATGACTGTATCCTTGATAATGCTGCATACTTATAAGCAGCTGTAACTATTTACCCGTAACAGAAAGTCACAACATCACTACATAGTATAAAACAAAGTCGCTTTTTTTGTCCCCATGTCCTTATATCCCTTTGTCCCAATGTGCGCTTAAATCTTTAAAACTACGCAACGAATTTTGATGAAGAAGGTTTATATGTATAATAAAATCCACTAAAATTTGGAAAAATACTGTTATTTTTGTGGTTTCTAATGTGATGTCGTAAATACTTTGATTTTTTCTGTTTACATTGCAAACGCAGGCTGAACCCTACAAGATTTATCAAAACAATGTACTAAGTATTGTACACAGTGAAAAGGTCTACAGAAAACTCCGCGATGGTATATATATATATCGCTTATGGATACCCCACAACATTTTTTTTTGTTATTTACTTTCTATAACTAATAATGGCAGATTTTCGAAGCGATTTTAACCAATATAGCATTAATCCTTATCCAATTAAATACCTTCAATAAGGTTTTGATTTAATATAGATCTATATGGCCCTGTAGAGCATATGATTAAAATGAATTTTAAGAAGATATTACAGATTTGTAATATCTTCTTCTTTAAGAGTGAAGAGCGTCGGGTGGCTCAGTGGTGTGTGTTCAAATCCCGACATGTACCAATGTATTTTCGAATTTTCGAAAAATATATGTACGTTATCCGACGCTCTTACGGTGAAGGAAAACATCGTGAGGAAACCTTCATGCACGCCTGCGAAGAGATTCGAAGGTTGTGTGTGAAGTCGTCCAATCCGCACTGGGCCCGCGTGGACGACTAAGGCCTAATCACCCCATACGGGTAGGCTCGTGCCCCTCGGTGGGGACGTTTAATGAGCTGATGATGATGATTACAGATTTAAAAATTGCGGTACGTAGCGTTTGCGTCGGTACCGGCTGACCGGGCAGGCGGGACCGTGCCTATGAAGAATATCACCATTGCACCCGTGCGAAGCATGGGGCGGATCGCTAGTTATCTATAAAACAGTCAAGAATAACCATGTTAGATTGTGTTACTGTAGATACGGATAAGGACCCAAGAAGTATGCTGTCGCATTTGGTTTGGCTGGTGTCTCAAACTTTGCACCTTCAATTGTCATAATATCATGTTGATACTATTATTACACAAAAAAAACTTTGTTTCGTGAAAAAAAATGATTTTATGTAGTTAGAATTTTTCTCGACACTGTCTTTAAAAGTGCCTATCGTAATACGTATTAATAATCGTTACATATTAGATCCTATAATTTCCATTGTATGGTTTCACCTTTGCGAGACCCTCATGTACTATCATCAATCTACGTGAGCCCGACAAAGGTATAACATTTTGGACATAATAAGTCTTACGAAGTAGCTGCTCTGTTCGGTCCACAGGAGGTGCTAAAGATTAAATGAAAGATTTTTATTACTATTATTAAGGAAACAAGGTTTATATTACTAATGTATCACTATAAAATGAAATATGAGTTCAAATGCTCCGTTTAAAATAACAAAGAAAATCCAATCTTAAATGATGCATGATTTGTTAGTAAATCACACGAGTAGTATAAATGTACTAAAACATACTTCATAGCGTGCAAGTGATGAATTCATTTGTGCATCCCGTCAATTAAAAAAGGCCCACCCACTTTCAAATGCGGATGAAGATCTAGCGGGGCTGATTACAGGCCGATTTCTTAAATAGTTCCTAATAGTTAATTTTAATACTTTTACGTACTTATTTTTGAGAATCGTCAGTGCCTTGTTAACTGTTTAATCTTTTAGAAACCGATGTGACTGAAATCAAACAGGTTCGGACTAAATCGGAAGGTAAAAAAAATGCAATATGAAGGGATATAGTTCGTTTGAATCCAAAAAGGTATTCCTTATTGGTTGCAATAGCCTATTGAAACAACTATAATAGACTTTCCTTTGATGTAATGAAAGCTACAATATCGGGCAACAGTATTGATATCTCGAAGTCTAATTAATTACCGCGTCCATATCATTCATAAAACATTTCGTTTGTTTGTATCAGATATAAGGTCAGAAGCTTGAACTATTACTTGTAATTATATGTATTTATATCACCACCATTATTGTAGCTCATTATTTCCATTGATTAAGATTAGTACCAAGTACTGTATTTTAATGTTTTATTATTTCTACCTGAAAAGGTATGAATAAATTCTTAATTAATGATGCGTAATTTAATATAATTCTGTTATGATGTGTCAATTAATTGGTCACAATAACCAAATAAACATAATTTCTAGGCATAACTTTTTATATATGTTAATTAAAATTTGACTTCAAAATAATGTCAAACCTATATAAGTAAGTATATTCTAAGCCAAGAACCTTTACAAAGACAAAGTTTAACCTACTCGTTTTCTCTTTCAAAATTGGATGGTTTCACTTGAGTAGACTGAAAAGTTTACTACGATTCTAAACGTACATCTCGCCTAGTTAGGAAGAGCGCTCGACGTGAACTTCTCGTTTGTTCTTTTACTTATAGCGGCCCCTTTTGTGGGTTGTTTTTACCTTATCATGCATTTATTCAAAAAAGAGATATCTTTGCAAATGCAATTACCGACACTTTACCCAATGGAAAAAAGTCGATGCCTTAAATAAAGCAAGCAACATAAAAATATTTTTTAATTTGAATCGCGTTTCACAATCAAGTCACTTTTTAAATATTATTCAGTGTATTGTATATTAAATGTATTAATGTTTCAGAATAAAAGTCGTTTACGTTTAAATGATATTAATTTGTTTATAATGCTTTAACCATTGCAATGTGAGATGGGTATTGGTATATATTGTTTGGACAGATTTTATGAACGATCTTGGGACTTGGACGCCGTCCAAATCTATGAAATCCCAATTGCGTAACTGGACAACAAGAAGGAAAAAACAAGTACTATATAAAAGTCATTTAATTAGACTATTCATCGTATTTAATTAATGTATCTCAATAACATTATTTGTTTTTTACTATTAATTTACCTATCTATCTATCTATTCAACCTATTGCAGTCCACTGCTGTACATAGGTCTCCCCCATTTTGCGCCAGAAATCCTGATCCTCTGCTTTTCTCATCCAGTCTCCACCTTTCACAAGTCGTCGGTACATCGGGCCGGAGGGCGTCCTACGCTCTTATCGAGGTCTCCACTCTAGAACTCATCTGCTCCAACGGTCAGCGGTTCTGCGACATACGTGACCAGCCCACTGCCACTTCAACTAACTGGTCCGGCGGGCTATGTCTGTAACGTTATTTATCTTACGGATTAAATCATTTCTGATCTTATCCTTAAGAGAGACCCCGACCATAGCTCGCTCGATTGCGCGTTGAGTGACTTTGAACTTGTGAACAAATCCCGCAGTCAACGTTCATGCCTTAGCTACGTATGTAAGTACGGGTAGGATGCATTGCTTAAAGACTTTTGTCTTTAATCATTGCGGAATCGTCGACGTAAAGACCTGACGTAAACCTGCCGAATGCCGCCCAACTGAATCCTCCTACTAGCTTCCCTCTCGAAATTGTGCCGGCCAAGTTGGATAGTTTGGCCCAATATAATTTCTGTTACCTATAGCTAACAGAAATTGCAAATCTTTAGTGCAAAGATGTCACTTCTAACAAATTGCCATACACTCGTATTCATATACGACATGAATAACCTCGTATGCCATATAAAATATAGTTTTTTAGTTGTAAGAATAACCTTTTCGTTTCACTAATTTTGTTCTTTTTTTCACTAAGTTTGCTTGCTCCACTAAATAATCGTGGTTAGGAAAAATTCGTTTAACGACGTCATGGATTTGCAATGTTATTCATAAGTAGCTGCCGGTCGCTTATTTTGTATTCTGCTCATTTAAAATATAATACACAACAATCATCTAAACCAAAAGTAAATTATATCTGTTGTTGTGACTGTAACAAATGAATTTATTCTGTGATAAAGCAAACTTAATTAGACAGAATTAAAAGTTCTTTCACAGAAGTGATTAGTGCAGTATGTAGCTTGCTTGTGAGTTAAATATACTAAGTCACATTATCTGTAATTTGACTGCCTGTTTCATCTTTCAGTCCTTTCGGCTGCGTTCTCACAGCGATACGAATAGCATAACAATTATGTTATAAACCTACCCCATTAACGCCCTGTGTTAAACAAATCTGACACGATTATTATTTATATATCCTAAACACCGTTTTCTTTTAGCTCAACTTTTAGAAAATGCGTATATGCCTCAGAAAAAGCCAGTATTTTTATCCTTCAATACAAGTATTATCCTAGAAGTTATCGTAAAAGGCCTTTCCTAGTTGTTGATGGTATAATTACTTCTAAATGTTGTTTTTTTATAATACAATATTTATACATATATATGGAAAATATATTTAATGACAAGCCCATTATTAACTAAAACCAATTTCAGAGACTTACATTTTAGTAAAAAATATTTAGTATATCTGCCGTAAAATTATTAGCGCCTACTGTGTTAGTCACATAGTTTTAAGTTTCTGAGAAATGTCATTTATAAATATTTTACGATTCCGTAAACAATAGAATTTTATAGACCATTATTATTATGCCTACCGTGCAAGGCAAAGATACCATGAGGGAAATTGATGTTCTCGAACTACTGTTTAGAATCATTGAGTTTTTGTTTTAAATATTAAAATAAATATGTAACTATTTTTTAAAAATATTTTAATGTTATGTTTACACAGAAAAAAGAAGTAAATATTGAGTACTATAGTCTCAAATATATAGTAATAAAGTATCAGTTGAATTGGAATTGAGATAAACAATTTCGTAACGTAAGAGCAAAAACATGTCTGTTTGCAAAAGTTCTTAATTCAATCAGACATCGGGAAGCTAAATACAATATACAAAAAGGAATCCAGCCAGCGTGAAAACAAATGTAATTAACCATTAGCGTAATTTCAAAAAGACGGTGGCACTCGGGCATAAATTTTAAACGCCCGCGAGACGTGTCAACGTCTCGACGCGATGTGCGGTAAAAGCCTCCTCCTTCCACAAACCACTGGTAAACTTTTCGTATTTAAACCTCTCACGCATTATTACACTTCACGTGGAAATGGCTGCGCTTTACTCCCTACGAAAGACATACATGTGTGACATGGGTCCTCAAAACCAAGAGTTATTTTCACGTTAGCAAATTTCATTCTGTAAACTCAGTTTTGTTGATCCTTAATTGGACATATAAACATGAGTGCTATCATCTATAAAGAATTATTAATTAAAATAAGTGAGTAGATGATAACGCAAGAAACAGGAGACCTCATGTTTTAGGTGTCAATGTGTTATTTATTTTGTTAATGTTGCAGTTTGTATGTGATGGTTACTGCTCCGATTTGATGGTATAAAATAAATGTAACATTATTATGAAAACTGACAATTTATGATAAAAAATGTTGTACAAAGTTATACAGAGATTTACTGTGTGTCTTTTTACTCTTTGACCGCTTGGGACCAGATTAACCATAGTGTCTGAATTCTTGGCGGTCTTGTTTTATTTTTATAAAATGGCAAAGGGTATGTTTTTAAGTAACACTTAAAATACAGCAACAGCACATAATATGTGTATTATTAATAGGGACTACAGCTACTTAGTGACGTAGCCATATATTGTGTCATATGATACAATTTTTGCAGGTCAGTTTTAGTAAATAAAATTAGTGAGTGGTAATAGCAATCCATTATAAAAGATTAAAAGAGTAACTCGAGTTTCTTGCGGCTCTTCTCGAAGATCCTACTTATTCCGAACCGGTGGTAGAGTCACAAAAAATATGATAATAATAACAATTGACGATTCAAAAGTATCTGTAACAGATTTATTTGAATAAAGATTTTTTTCTTTCTTTCTTCTTTCATTACCCCTACGTGATTTAATACGTGTACCTAGGATTTATTAAAGATGGAAGCTCATTTAGGACGCTATTAAAATGAGGAAATTCGAATATTACCTATAATTAAATGTATCCAGTGGTATGCAATCAAAATGACAAGTTCATTAAAGTATGCGGAACTTTGATTGTGACAATAGTTTTATTAGTAAAGTTCTGCTTTTGATTGGACCGAATTTAATAGAAGAAAGCGTTTTAATACGTTCAACTTTAGTTTTCAATACTGTTACATTTCAATGTGTTCACAAAAGTTGATTCGATATTGCGATATCAAATTCAAACTTAGTTATGCCTAAGTTTGAATTGCACCTGTGTTTGGTAAAAAACTATTATTGTATATCGTGTTTAACTGTTATTAAAATGCTTTTTAAATTTAAAGACTTGAAATTGACAGAGACAGAGATAAAAACAAAAAAAAGAAAATTTTGCGGCACGACTTGATAAAATGTACCTACATTTTATCAAATCATACATAAAACTCTCATGTATTCTTGACCCAGCATTTTTGTTTATTTTTTATGTTAAAAGATGAAATCTGGGTTAGCGTAGCGGTATTTCTGTCCTTTTTCGGCTTATGTATTTTTTTTCAAATTACCGTTATCAAAAACAATAAAAGATAAGATTACCCTAAAGAAAAAGAATTTTCGGTAGTAAAGATAATTTTATATTTTCTACAACACTGATAAACTAAGTTTACAAACTTGAATTTTTTTTTAGTATGTATGCATGTGTCTTTATTGCACAAAAACCTTATGTATTTTGATGAAACTCAACAACAAGGGGGTTTCTAATGGGGAAGGATCGGGAGTATTGCGAGCGTTATCTTTTGTCGACAGAGGGGACAGAGCCCAGTCGGTCGACCATGATTTCGCTGGAGGCACATGGTGGAGGCTGACCTATGGAAGCTCGGGACGATAATTGGTAGAGGTTGCGCAGGTCAGAGACCAGTGTCAGTCTCTCGTTTCTGAGGCTGGGTCTCACACTTTGGGTTGCTAAGTCATATGCGCACGACTTCGTTCGCGTGGAATAGTTACTATGGCTAACGCTAACTTTATCCCGCTACTTCGTTTAAACAGGTGGAGTTTAAACTGCGATATCTCTAAGACAATTTAAATCAAATAATGTTTAAAATGAAATTTTGTGATGGTTAACGTATCTTTTATGTAAACACCTTTTCAAATAATGCAGTATTTTGAAACATATTTAGTTGGCAAATAAAGGTTTTAGTGTGCTAATCTTAAAAGATAAATATAACATGCCTTAGTGGACCATTTATAGAATTTTTAAATGGAAAATTATTGTCAAACATTACTTTTGCGAAATTTCTACCGTTTACGCAGCGAACGTAGTGAAGCTTTTACTTGAAAAAACCTCGTGATTTTGAAACATTCTTCCATGCTGCTTCACTCCTATGCACTTAGTGTGCTAATATTTAGCCTTTAGCCTATCTCGATAAGTAAGCTAACTAAAACTGATAGAATTTTCAAAGACAGACAAGTATTTCCTGAGATTAGCGCGTTCAAATAGACAAACAAACTCTTGAGATTTGTAAAATTATTAGTAAAGATTAGTAAGAAATAAAACACAAAGTCTTTACGGTTACCTGAATGGTTACGGGAAGGGAAACGGTGTGGCTAAAATCACGTATTGCATAATTGCCAACAACACACACGGATGGTAAATATTCCAATGAAAAGATAATTTTTAATACTGTCGGTACTTTTTAAACCTGAAATTTAAGTTAAAATAAAACAATAAGAGCGTGCTCAAAATTTGGTACAATTTTATTTAAGTTCGAATTTCGTATCGAATATTCAATTTGCTACCGTTTCAACTTACACAAAAATAACATGTGGTTATATAAAAAGCTATTAAAACAAAACAACAACCAGGATTACCAACTTTAATGAACGTATTAAAGTCCTTAATGAGCGTTAACTGTCGTTATTTTTTACTTTCCACAGCAGTTAACTTCGAAACAAAATTAAGCATTTCGTGAATTACTCCTAAGCTCCTGTTTAATACCTCTTACCGCGGAGGTCAGAGAGAATTGGAGCCCCCGGATGGTTTATTGTCAGTTGGCATAAATCCATTCCTGCTATGGAACTTTATACGAGTATAGTAAATGTGTTGATTGTGATCTGGGGGCACGGCAGTGCCCCCGCCAAGTCGAACGCGAAGCAAACACTGCCGTACCATCCTTTACAGGATCCATTTCGCCGCATTTTCAGGCCCCGATTTGAGAACCTTTGGATAATACCAGAGCGCTGAAATTTTCGTCATCTAGTAAGATATAATAACTTACTTTAAATCCAAAATTTCAAGTCTGTAGGTCATTTAGTTCCGACGTTAAGCGAAAGCAAAGTTTCGCATTTTCGACAGACACTCACTCACTCACTCATGATCATCAAAATAGAACTAGTACTTCCCCTTAACTCAGAAAGCTGAAATTCGGTACAGAGTTAGGTTTTAATGGCTACATAAAGGGAAAACTATGAAAACTTCGAAAATCGAAGATCTGGAGTACCTGGTGACCCTGCTTAGATAACAAAATCATCAAAATAGAACTAGTATTTCCCATTAACTCACAGAGCTGAAATTTGGTACAGAGTCAGGGTTTAATGGTTACATAAAGGGAAAACTATAATAACTTGGATAATCGAAGATCTGGAGTACCTGGTGACCCTGCTTAGATAACAAAAGAGACCAGCCAAACTATAAGAGATTGACATACCGCCTTTAAACAATATATATTTAACATGGTGGGCCGCTTCATCCGATGTCAAAAATCGGGGGGCACGGTAGTGCCCCCGCCAAGTCGAGCGCGCTAGACCAATACAAACAGACATGTTGGTGCACACAAATATTTGTAGGTACTGCCCGGGGATCGAACCCGGAACCCTTGGTGTAGTAGCTGACGTTTCAACCATTACACCCAATGGGTCGTCTAATATTCCTTTCAAGTTTCTACAAAAAGAAGTAAAATCCCACCAAAAACATTCTGTAAAAAATCTAGCCAAGTCTCGATGGAGCTGCTTGATTATCTCTAAAAAGTAATGAAATCAAGACAAAGACGTGCCAAGTCTAGGTCTTACTGCAATTAATTAATTATTATGGTTAATGTTGTGTGACTTGGCCGTTGAAGAGTACACAAGGATACAAAACTAGGTGCTTCATGACACCATTGCACCAATCATATTATTATATTATTATCATATTTAACTTGTGAATACATACCGTATTCACAAGTTAAATATGATAATGCGACCAATGTTGGGCCATTTTGATCGCCCTTTCGTTTGCGATCCAAAGGTCCCGGAAACCGCACGTGACGGTCAGATCGGGCAAGACAGTAGGTTTGCATTGTCTGAGGGGCACCACAGTCACCCTGCTTCTTTAATCTGCATCTTACGCTATTTTACGGTACCAGCCAAAACCTGCCCGCAGTCTATTCATAGTTTTTTAGTTTGGTTCATCCATTGCATAGAATTTGGGCTATACTCAAATATTATTAATCCAAGCGGTTATGGCGGGTTTTAGCTGTAAAGATAAATAAAATAACTAAGTGCCAAACTCTAAGGCGATGACGTTCGTATTTTGTAGCTTAAACCATCGAATGACAAGCCTGACGAAATTATAGGAAAAATAATCTCAAGGCGAAAGGTGATCATTAATCTCGAAGGTTTCTCTTCGGTTTCTTTTTGTTAGCATCCCTGTTCATTGTTACATTGTGTTAGCTTATTTTCTTTTTGCTCTGAGAATAACTGTGTTATAACTACTTAATTTAAGCGTCTTTTTATTCTCTGGAGATCATTTATTCTTGTTGCAAAACGCAGTTAGTTAATGAGCTAGCTGTGAGTCGAAGTTTCGTTATAAGGACTTTGTACTCATTTCATTCACTTAGGTTTTGTTGGTATATAACCTATAGTCTACGATCGAGTAGTCGAGTTGAGTTTATTTTTTTTTATAATGATACAAGACAAAGATAGGATACCTTGTGAGTGAAATTATGTTGTTTTATCAAAAATATATTTGAGCTTTTGCTTTTAGTATAGTAATAGCAGTGTCCAGTTATAAAACCCTTTGAAAGCCAGGAATCCAGACACAGAAAATCTATTGTTTCTGACGCCTTTAGGTGTCATTGGCGTTCAAAGGGTTAATAGTGTGTCTCAACTATCAGCGTCGAACACAGATTTTAGGTTTGCATAGAAATATAAATTTTACTTCAGTCGTGTGTAAAACTGCTGTGAATACGAACGATTTACCACTGTTTTAGATTCACTTTGAAGTCATCGTTACACAGGAGTAAGTGATGAAAATGTAAATTCCCGATAGGTATAATGTACAAATTGCCATACTAAACAAGTGTTTAAATAAATCATCGATCAAGTATTTGTTACGTTATTGGCCGCTCTTTGTAAATCAATGTACATATCAGAAACAAACGCAAATGGCTTCGAGATCAAATAAATACTCAATCCGTCCGTAACGCTGAATGGTTTATTCAAGGCGAATATTTTTTTCGCCACTGCGAGTAAAGTTAACTTTTGATCTCAAGCTGGAAAGGATTTCACGGTATTCTTTCGCAAAACATGGATACAATTTATTTTGACGCTGACAGCTATTTGCTTTATGGAAAGAATTCATTAAAATTTTATATTAGGGTGTTCAAGCATGGTTATATTTGACAAAATTTTATGCGCGGTAAGTTAGCAAAATGATTAATTTCGGCCCTTAGGGGCCCATGTTTAGGGGTCGGGTGGAAACCAATACTCAAATCATTTCTTAGGGGCCGTATAATTTTTTTTCAATGATTCCGGTCCAGGCTATTTAATGTTATCTTTAATATACCCATCTACTCTGGGCCCGCGTGGTGGGTCACGCCCCAAACTCACCACAGAAATACTGTGTGAGTAAGCTTGTTGCTGCCGTGGGACGTTATAGTCTGATGGCGAAGCGGCAACTATTGCCAATATATATTTCAGTTGTTATGTTGTAACAAAATGACATATTTATATTATACTTCATTGAAAACTGTGCCTAGTAGTAGTAGTACGTATGTCTCACCCTTTTTCAGAAACATAGGTTTTTAAAAAACAAAAGTAAAATATAAATAGATTTTCGAGATGAAATGAATATATTAATAAAAGATCATAAACAAGATAAGGCAAAACCAAATAATAGAAACATTATTATCAAAGACGAAATTGAATTTGCTTAAGATATGCCATTTTAATCGTACATTGTTGTGAACACCTTTGGATAAATAAATACTTATATATGTTAACTTTCCAAATCTAGGTCAAGTCAAATATTCTGTAAGCGCCTCTTTTGTTTGCGAGAAATTGTTGAACTGATGCCGGGTTTAAAATCTCTCGGGAACACTTAAAAAAGAATGTATTACGTGGTATTACGAGAACCCTGCAATCGAAACTCGGATGTCGGTTTGATTAAGAGCTAATAGAATCAGAAAAATCCATATAGTGTCTGAGTGTGTATTATGTACACACTATTATAAGCTTTTATTGGCATATTAACTATTAAAAATAGGAAAAATTTCTGGAGAGGGAATCCCGTTTGCGATAAGATCACCTATGGACCCTTTATAACATATTTTATGTGACGGGTGTGTTCGCGTCACTAAACCAAACAAAATAATAAAATAAACAAGATAAATACAAACAAATAATCGTATTTTATTTTAGTACTGTACATAAAACAAGTACCTCAAACACCGTTTGTTTCGCAAACCGTCGGCCTGCGAATCGCATCAAAACCCAGATAGGTCGAAATCGATTTTCCTTTTGCATACTTAATACTCTACCCAGGTGCGTGAAATTTAGGACTTGTGAATACAAGTCCATATTAAAATTGCTACGAATAGTTATAGCATGAAAATATCGATTGTATTTGAAGACTATATCGGTTTATCAGGCTCTAGTAGAGAATACTATACAACACTAGTTATATTAATCCCCCAGTAATATAATAACACTAATATTACGGTTTAGTCCATTCTCGGTCGAGTAACCAATAAGCAAATATTTTTTTAAAGTTTAGGGTCCGAGGTTGGACAAAACCATAATTACTAACTAACTTTATCATCCAATTCCTAGACTAACTTCACTTACATGAATAAAATTTGCCGACTAAACATGGGTACTGATGGTGATCTACCAATTAAAAAAATTTCTGATTGTGATAAGTAAAGTTAAAAACTGAACACTGGATACCTTACAATATTATTGCCTTGTTTGTGTAGTCGTTTAATTTAAGGAATATGAACGAAATATTTTCTTAATATAAATCAGTTTACCCTATAAGTAAGTACCATGACTTAGTTTAATTGAAACTGTATTAAAAATTTAATAAAAGCATTTGATGTAAGAATTTTGGAAGGAATATAAATTATTGTCATTTTATTATTATACACAATCAAAAAGTTCTTTGATAACATTTATAGTAATTTTAGAAGCATTAAATGATTCTCATTGACAGTACACCCAATGGATGCATTCACAACGTCAGTAAGCCGAAGTTGATTGGACGATTATGGATGCACTGAACTGAACTACCTCGCAATCAGTATTTGGGTATTTTTGGACACATTTTAAACGGCCTCGATTGGTAAGTTCGATTAGATATGAATATGATACCGATTTACTTGTACAGATTAATTATTATTTTGTAGTGATAAGGAAATTTGGTGTCAAGTGACAAAAACATTCTTATTATTAAATTGTTATTAATCACTAAGAATATTAATATGAGGATATGTGGCTATTAATAAAATAATGATATTGTTTAAAAGAAGAGCAATATGCGGAGAAATTGGACATGTAATTTTTATTACAGTTACTAAAAAGTATAAAAAATAACGACGAGGATGGGATTCGAACCCACGCGTGCAGAGCACATTGGATTAGCAGTCCAACGCCTTAACCTCTCGGCCACCTCGTCATTTTATACTTGATATTAATTAAGCAAGTCAGAGAAAATGATATTTCTTTTGCCACATTTTGCACTTATGTCCTTCGCAATATGGACGCCGTAGTGTTGGTATTTTGTAATTATACAAATTAAATTTGTGTCTGCGACTTCTCCTGAGCAACCAAATGAATAAGTTACTCAAATTAAAAGTCGCAGACGAGTTTATCCGCCACGAATAACTAGCAGTACTACGACTAGGAATACAGAAGTTTGTTATTTTATAATTTATTAGGATAGATTATATAGTAGAATTTTGCCTAGTCATTTATGTCAAAATAAGCGACAAACAACTTCAGGATATTTTATTTTTGTATGAAATTGTTATCTCAATGGTAAACCACACAATTGGATTATGGATTCAGTTTGTTTTGGGGATCTTTTTTTTCTGTATTTTTGTGAGTGAGAGTGCTTGATAAATTTGTAGCTTTCTGAATTGCAAATGTAACAGAAATGTTAAATATATCTACGGAATGGCATTGCATTATTAATCATAATTTAGCATGCATTGTATAGCTTGCAAACTCTATTCAATTTGTAATTTTAGGGTTACTTGATGATTACATCATAAAAACCTCTTTATTAAAGAAACCGGCTAAAACGAATGTCCCCTAAACCCTTACCCCCTAAACTAGATGAACTAATCCCTAGCACTTATTATTTACTGTTACCAGTTACATTTACTTAGTTGTAAGTCCAGCTATCTAGAAATCTTCCTTTTTCTTGCTCAGCTCAACATTAACCATAATAATAATCGCAGTAAGGATCCTTAGACTTGGCACGTCTTTGTTTTGATTTCATTACTTTTTAGAGATAACCAAGCAGCTCCATCGAGACTTGGTTAGATTTTTTACAGAATGTTTTTGGTGGGATAATACTTATAATAATTACTTATGTCTACTTTTTGCTATGTTTTTACTAACCATAAAATAAAACCAGTTTTATTTTCAGGTAGCACAACCCATATTATTTAAAAATCTTTGCTAAATCTTCAAATTAAAAATTAATGGATAAATCAAAACATTCAATAAATTAAAACTAATTGATAGATTCAAAAAATACAATTAATGTTTAAAATCATATGAGATCTAGATATTACTCGTAATATATTTCATTGGTAATTTATTTCATGATTTTGTTCATGATTTATAATAATTATAATGCACATGTAAATACTCATTTTTTGTGTTCTCTTGAGTTCGTTGGTTAAAACTAAGTTGTTTACATGGGTTTTCATATTTGGTCTAAATAATGGTGCTTGATAGTTAAAAAATTTAAAGATTAGACTGCGCAACGACCCCATTCTCAAAATTAAAAGCAAATAAATTCTCAAAAAAAATAAAAATAGTTTATAACGTATGACATAAATACGAGTATTATTATGTTATTCAAAGGTTTACTTAATCTAATAATTGGGCTATGTCCCTGCTACTAAAAAAGTCTAAATACAGTTTTCACGAGCATTTAAAAATACGTAAACTGGTGGAGGCGGTAAAAGGAAACGTTTCATTTCCCACAGGTATTTTAAACGGTTTCCAAGTTTTATCCAAGCCCCGTTCCCAGGTAGCAGTTAACAAATGCGTCTATCTAACTAACTCGGAATTCGTGAGCAGGCTTTGTGAATGAGGTCTGTTGTTAATTCTGATCGCTCTTGTGTACATCAACCGTGATACAAAGTAGTTTAGTTTCCCAGGCCACTCGCACTTTCCGGAGAATTTACCTTCTATGTGTTATATAGAGAATTAGGCCATGATCAAACTAAGGTGCGTAAAGTGCGTGTCAACAGGGCTTAAGAAGAGCGATAAATTGTTCCGTTTACCCAATTTATTTTCCCTCGTAATCCCTGAGAATTGCAGCAAGTGGGCAAGCAACGAGTGAGACAAGAGAACGAGCGATTATTCGAACTATCTAAAATTAAAATGGCTCGGTGTTCATTCCTTCAACTATTCTGGTATACAAAAGATTGTTTTATGTATATAATTTCGAAAAACTTAAGGTTTTTATACATTATTTTTTATAGTCTTCCTAGCCTTCAGCGTCACTCAGTTCATAAGTTAGTATTCACTCTTCCAACTAAAGGAAAGCTTTTAAAGTGATATTTGATTATTTTAATTTTAGATTGTTAAGAAGTTTAATACTGAGTAGCAGAAGCCTGGTGGTTTATAATATAAATTTAAAGAAAGTTTACTCGTTCTTAGGAACCAACGTGTTTTACTTTTTTTCCAGTTTCGCTTTTATTGGCTATATATTAAGAAGCAAGGTACCTAACTTACAACGGTAACACTGCTTCTTTAGGTTATATACATATTTATGTTGATTCAAACATGATATTAAGATCCTATTGACGATAATTAAGACTAAAAAGTACTTCAAATTTCAATGGATTTGTCTTGAACCTGACTTATGAGTTGTCGAAGACATAAATCATCCTATGATATGGGAAAGTTCTTAAGTAGGCAAATAAATAAATTTGATTTTAAGGATCAAAATATGTAGGAAAATATAAAAACAAATCCTATGTGGAGTTAGCAGGCAATCGAAATATCACCATCTCTAAAAACAATATTGCAATAATATTACATCGCCTATTTACAAAAGATAGAAGAAGAAGAAAACGAAACATATATTTTTTTTAAAAAGTGTAGAAATTTAAAGTGAAAATTCAGCTAATAATAAAATACCAATAGGTCAAGTTGAGGTATTACGGTAACTCATTTTATGCCGTTAATTTGGTATTCATGGAATAAAAACAATTTATGGGCGATGAATATTTTATATTTTTACTGCTCATCTGGCCATTATAGGTGCGAAATTAAAACCAATTTTGTTCGAAGTTCATCGATTGTTTCTGTTAAGCTATTAATGATCCTTAACAACAACGTATCAAAACTTGCTACTACCTATTTTTGCTAAATTACCATTATGAGTTCATTTTTCATTTTAGACAAACTGTTTTAGCTTTCATAATGCAAATGTACCATTATATTAAAATTATTGTAATCAGCATGGTTACAACTTACGATTGTATGTTTTGTTTCAGGTAGGAAATACAATAATAAACTCGTATATCTGGACAAGGTAAAGCACAATAAAGATTAAAATAATTTGAACTAATTAATTATGTATTATTTGAATTTTAATAAAAATAACGTACATTGACGAGTGGGTATTTCATAATGTATATTTTGTTTTGTACTAGAATACAATTTATACGAGTATTCCTCATCGAAAGCCTTATTATATCTACCGT
Organism: Leucinodes orbonalis; assembly: GCA_019425675.1. NCBI lineage: Eukaryota > Metazoa > Arthropoda > Insecta > Lepidoptera > Crambidae > Leucinodes > Leucinodes orbonalis. Next base: position 210,724 of record PQWD01004658.1, on the reverse strand, counting down.
TGACTTCTGGTTCCAAATACACATAGTACACGCTTTGCCAAACCAACTTTACAGCACAGTGTTTTGCCTGGATTGCAAACAACGTTTTTTATCGAATGGCGAAAAAGAGCTGTGGTAATATTTTTCCGACACTTTAGAAAAGCAAAGTCTGCATAAGACGTTGGACACTGGGGCTCCCTCTGGTTACGATAATGGACGTCATTTGATATTTTCAGACAGTTTTCTGGGCACACACTTCTGTTTTAGCACCAAGGAGTTGGATTTCCATGTGAAAGGACATGTGGCTTTAGTTGCAAACCTTACGTAAATACCTACATATAACTTAAAGTACCTCGTTATAAAAGGGGAGCTCACATTCACACAACTATGACAATAATTACATTCTTTAAGAAATGTTTGTCGATAGAAGAAGTGTCAGACTAGCTTAAACTTATAATTGTATCTTAATGAAGCTCATATTCTTTCGAAAATACTTTTACATAAAAATAATAAACTTATACGCATTTTTCGAACAATATTATGTTTACATCGAAAATGGTACCAGGTCATTAGATACATATCGAATTTTATTGTTTAAAAATGTTTTCGTTTTACTCAAAAAATAATCACCGGAATGAATATACTGCAATGACGTAGTAGTTGATCTGAGTCGTTAAAAATTTCATTTATCTGGTCTCCCTTCATGAAACCCTGGTTTCCTCTTGGAACCAATTTTGAACCAACCAAAATCACGATAAATATATTATATTTAAGATTCGTGTATATTTTTCCAACAAAAAAAGAATCATCGAAATCGGTTCATAAACGACAGATATATTCGCGAACATTAATACTAAAAATATTTTTATACTTATATGTATATGTTTGTACAAAGTGTATGTATATGTGTCATGGTATCTTTATTCTCAGCGTATACGTACTTTGTCTGCCAGTCTCAAATGGGTAAAATTTTTGGGTCTGCTGAAACAAATTCCAATAGGAATAAGCAGTACCTTTGTACAATTGTTTCAGTTGAATATACTGTTCCCAACTATGTATATGTGTGCAAAAATAATAATGAAAAATCCCTCGATTTCTTTAGTCTCCATCATCAGACCCTGACTTCCTTAAAATGGCACCCCCTCTGAACTATTATTTTTATAACGAATAAATAATCATCGCAATCGGTTCATAAACGATGAAGATATCCGCGCGCAAACATAAAAAAGCATATAGTATATGGTCAAATTGAGTAATTAAAGAAAAATGAAATGAATTTGCTTTTCAAATGCATGATTGAATAGCTGTAAAAATTTAAAATTATGAGATTGATTTGAGAAAGTGCAGTACAACAAAACGCTAATTTCATATGTAAAGACCACTTTCATATGTAAAAATAACTGAACACTCCCTAGCCTACTTATTTTGTTAATTTAATAACGTTGAATTAAAACCTTGAGAAATGACAAAAGTTTTATCAATTTCGACAGTTCAACAAAGAGATGAACAACTAGTATTAAATTCATACGAAACTCTTTCACTAGGCTGGGTATTATGTTAAGTGGCTGAACGTTTATTCAGCATTTGCGACTGATATGAATGCAATACTACGTCTATTGCTTTCGCAGGATTTAAAATAGGATTGAGATTAAAGATATACAGTTAAGCTCAGTCCTATGTGTTGGTGTTATGTTTTTCAAGTTACCAATGTTAAGATTTAAAGGTGAAATTAATAAACCTTTTCTCTTAAAACTTGTTAAACAGAAATTATTAAAAGAGCAGTTTATTGGAGGCTGCATTTTTTGGAAAACAGATACAGTCCATAAATTTTGCACTTTCTTAGACTTTAAATAAATATAATTTCTTGCTATAAATCATTTTTAGGTTAGCGTTTCACATCGCCTTGTCTGATATGCCTTGGATGAAGCATGCCTATGTTACAAAAGTTAAAAAAAAATCAGTTTACTAGGTATAATTGTACTGTTACATCTCAGAATATTCTTGAGCGCTAATACATCTCACAATGGATAATGTAAGGTAACGACATCCAGCGACGCGCTATGCACGCCAGTACTTACGAGCAATGCCTCCAAAAACAGATCATAAAAGACGCTCAATTTTATTATATTCTGATAATACGTTCTTGTGAGAACTGCTTATCGGGTTTTATTATATAGCTCGGTGAAACATCCGCGTTGCTGCGATGGTACAGAGAAAATTGCTTACATATTTTAACAACATAAGATGAAAAATATACGTTGTATTTTGCTGTCAAAAACAAAAGTATTCATGGTCTATTGAATGATACGTGCGATGAAATAGTCAAGAAGTTGGGTATTACACCAATGGTTCCAGGTTCATATTCCGTGCTGTACAAATTTTGATATGAATATGTCTGTTATTATTCTGCATTAATATTCTGTTTCTTGTTTTTAATATTTCTATGTATAGTATGTATGTATTTGCAAAAAACGAATTATACACATAGTACAAGCTCCTTGCAGAAATGAGGCTGGATGGCGTTTTTTTAAGTTTATTAGAACATTTTTAGTATTGATTTAATAATTAATGAACAATCTGAATGAATGAATTATTATATGAACAATCAATCTAGGACAGGATCAATATTATTAGTTTAGCCATGCAGCCTTCCACTAGGTCAACACAGGAGCGGATGAGAATCATGCCAGTATGCTGCTATGATAGTCCAGTGGAATATTTTTAGCAAATCTGCAGCTAACAGCAACTGTTTTGTTTGAACCAGTTGACAAGATGATAGGTGGTGGCTATCAGATTCCAGTAATATTTAGAAAGAGTGCTTGACGGGTCAGTTGGAGTAGGCCCAAAAGTTAAAGGCTGAAGCAATGTCAACTCTGAGGATAAACATCCTAACAAACAAAACTTAAAAGTTCTCTCTAAAAATCATTTTTAAACATTAATATTATAGTATCGAACTTGTAGAGTCAAATTTTACTTATTTAGTCACTGATTTTGCCTCAATTTACAGTACAATCAGCAACAACAAATAAATTATGATCCATTTATAGAATTCGATCATAATTGCTTTTTTTACTATCGGCACACATGAATATTAAACCAAAGACTTCTATATTATAAAGAAGTCTTTGTACATACGAAACTTTAGTTAAGGCTATTGTCCGCCAGAAGGCCACCTGCTCGCAATACATTTCTGATGCTGTACATAGATACAAGCAAGTTAATTTTGTAGCATCGTTATGGCATTATACAGCAATCTGTATCAACAATGCATACTGATGAATAGTATGGCTAATTTACTTTCTTTGTCATTCAATTGCTTTGACGATAAAATTGACTATTTACCAAAGTGCGTGCTATTCTTTATCCTGTAGTCCCATAGGATAATCATCATCATCATGATGATTAGTCCCACAGGATAATCACGATAAATATAATTATATTTAAGATTCGTGTATATTTTTTGTGATCCTTATTTTGCTTCTCCATAGATGGCTGATTTATGAATTCGTTATCACTTAAATATGTAATCATTTTAATAATTTCTATTATTTTATTTATTTGTTAGTTACGTTTTTAGAGTCTTAATACACCTATTGGTAAACAAAGACATATCTTCATAACTTCCACGCTAAATCGTATCCCTATGAGGTAATTTTCGCTGCCTATATGCTTAAAAAAGTCGCCACCCAAGGGTCCCATCATCTATCCCATCATAGGCCAACGGTTTCTGCATACTATGATTTGCGAATTGTCGCTTATACTTGCTAATCCTTCCTTTTTTGTTTTCCTACAGCTGTTCTCATTCTAGCTAGGTCACTCCACAGTACATTAGGACACTTTGAGCCTATCCAAATAGATTTTCCAGGAACCAGACACATTCCTTGCCTTGGCCAACAAATGCCTAGAGTTAGGCTACTTCCCGATCATCTGGAAGGAGGCCACAGTCGTGGCGCTGAGGAAGCCAGGCAAGGATGATTACTCGAACCCTAAGTCATATAGACCAATAGGACTGTTGCCAGTCCTAGGGAAAATCCTGGAAAAGCTGATGGTGACGAGAATGAAATGGCATCTCGTACCAAGAATAAGCGACCGCCAGTACGGCTTCATGCCCCAGAGAGAAGCACCGAGGACGCCCTCTATACCCTTATGAACCACATAAAGAGCAAACTGGACGACAAGAAGCTTATAACCCTGGTTTCATTGGATATAGAGGGAGCTTTCGATAACGCCTGGTGGCCGGCAATAAAAGTCAGACTGGCGGAGGAGGAGTGCCCGGCAAACATCAGAAGGCTACTCGCGAATTACCTTGACTGCAGACGTGTGAGGGTGAGATACGCAGGGGAAGAGTGCACAAAAGGCACTAACAAGGGATGTGTGCAGGGATCAATTGGCGGTCCGATCCTGTGGAACGTCCTTCTGAATCCACTTCTAAGGGACCTGAAGCAAAGAAGAGACTACGTCCAGGCATTCGCCGATGATATCGTCATGGTGTTCGACGGTGACACAGCCCTTGAAGTGCAAAGTCAGGCAAATGCCGCTCTGGCCCACGTACAAGCCTGGGGCATCCGCAACAAATTGAAGTTCGCGCCGCATAAAACCAACGCTATGGTGATCACGCGCAAGCTCAAACACGACACGCCACAGCTGAGCATGGGGGCGTCAGAATAGAAATGTCACGGGAGATCAGGTTGTTGGGGTTAATAATAGACGATAAACTCACATTTAACACACACGTAGCGAACACATGCAGGAAAGCACTAAACATCTATAAACAGCTCTCACGAACCGCCAAACAGAGTTGGGGCCTACATCCTGAAGTCATTCGCACAATATACGTGGCTACAGTCGAGCCAGTAATATTGTATGCAGCGAGCGCCTGGGCACCCGCCGCCAAAAAATTAGGAGTGCGGCGACAGTTGGATGCCGTGCAGAGGGGCTTCGCCCAGAAGCTCTGCAAATCCTACCGCACGGCCTCCCTGAACTCGGCGCTGGCACTAGCCGGGATTCTGCCTCTAGACCTCCGCATACAGGAGGCAGCCGCCCTGTACGAAGCGAGGAGAGGGCCATCCCGGCTGTGCTGGGAGATCGGGAGACCGAACGTGTGGTGGGATTTGCGGAGACCTGCCATCCAGCACGACAGGTGGCCATAGAATTTAAATGCCTAGGAGACCAGACGCTCGTCGATGAGCAAAACGTGCAGGCGGTGCGCATATTCACCGACGGCAGCAAAATTGACGGCAAGGTCGGAGCCGCGCTATCCCTATGGGACGGCGAGGCCGAGATCAAAACCGTCAAACTTTGTCTGTCCGCGTACTGCACCGTTTACCAAGCGGAACTCCTAGCCATTTATAGGGCGTCGTGTGAAATCCTGAAGCGCAGAGAGGATAGCTTCGGTATTTACAGCGACTCCAGGTCCTCCCTGGAGTCGCTGTCAAACCAGGGCTCCCTTCATCCCTTGGCAGTCCAGACTCGGAGCAACCTGAGGGGGGCACTGAGCCAGGGCAAGAATGTTTCTTTGTTCTGGATCAAAGCCCACGCTGGACTGGCGGGGAATGAGCGCGCGGATGAGCTAGCGAGGGAGGCGGCTCTACGTAGCAAAAGGAAACCTGACTACGACAAGGTCCCGATTTCATTCGTCAAGCGCTCCATCCGAGATGGGACGCTCGACGAATGGAATCGAAGATACCAATCAGGGGAAACCGCCGGCATCACAAAATTATTTTTCCCGGATGCTTACGCGGCATACTGCATCACGAGAAAGATCCAGGTAGGAGGGGTCACAACCCAAGTCCTAACGGGACATGGTGGGTTCTCAGCATACCTGCACAGGTTCAAATGCAAGGAGAACCCATCATGCGTATGTGACCCCCGAAACCGAAGAGACTGTGCCCCATATTCTCATAGAATGCCCCCAAAACGCCCGTGAAAAGTACGAAGTAGAGACCAAAATTAATACCACTATAAAAATAGAAACGATAAGCAAAATAATGGCGGACAATAAAAAGCGAGTAATATTTTTAGAATATTGTAATAAAATAGCAGAAAAAGCAATAAAAAGAAATAAAGATAGGCAATAAAAATTAATACTACACGTATATTTGTAGATATATTAGTGCTAGTATTAAATTAAAAAATAAGTAAGAAATGGTAAAATAAGATAATTATTTAGAAATAAGTAAATAGTAATAATAATATGATAGAAATATAGATCTTATATAAAAAATGTACAACAACCTAGAATTAAGAATTACGAGGATAGAAATGAATGCAAATGTAAAAGGGAAACTGTGTCTGTCAATAGCATTAGAAATAAGTCAGTAATTAGAAATAAGTAATAATGTACATGCGAAGAAAGGAGAGTAAAATAAAGTAGAGCATAGCACAAACAATATATGTACCTAGAAAAAATAAATAAGCATAGAAAAGTCTGTAATAGCAACCAGAAAAAGTTGTAGAATAAGAAATAAACTACAAGGAAAAGTAAAACAATTGTAATAATTAGTAAGAGTATATTTATGTAAGAAAAAGTAAAAACTATACATTGTAATAGAAATAAGGTACAAAATGTAATATAAGAAAAGAAAAAGAAAAGTAAATAAAAATAAATATAAAAAGAAAAAGAAAAGAAACAAAAGAAATAAATAAAGAAACAAAAAGAACAAAAAGGTCCCTGACCAAAATATCAGGGGGATGAGCTGATAAAATAAAAAAAAAAAAAAAAAAAAAAAATAGATTTTGCACAGCGACCCTGCAGACCTTTTTATCTAATTATTTGTGCGTTGCCCGTTATGACACACGGAAGTGAAACGTGGTCGCTTACTAAGGGCCTCTTAAATAGGCTCAATGTTAGGTGTTTCTCTACGTGATCGAGTCCGGATCGAGGATATCAGTAGGCGAACTAGAGTACCTGACAAAGCACAGTATAATCAAGTTGAAGTGACAGGGGGGCCTATAGTAAGTAGAACCGATGGCTGATAGGGTGACAAAGTTTTTGAATATAAAGATACGTTTTACATTTCTCAAAAATGTGAATTGGGATGTGCATTAACCAAGCTCTATGCCAGATGAGATATCGATTTTACTGGATCACGGTCCCTTCTGATTTATGGTAGCGTTTTGATTAGAGTTACGGTTCAGTATTTAGAGTGCAGCATACTATGTGAAATTGCAAAGATTTATTGTAGAATGTGGGCATAAATTGACTCATGAGAGTCCTTTTAAAATATATTTATAATGTTTAAATAAATAAGTTCAAATATAATTATCCTAACAAATACTATTTAAAATAAATATTAAGAACACTAATAAAAACTAAGAAACCTACAAAACGTAAAAAGGCGTCCCAGATCACTGTTCCTAGTCTGTGACATAGTACCCATAAGGCTGGCAACATTCCGCGTTGTATAGCCCAACTTAAAAGTTGACCAAGAAAGGCACCTACTCGCCTGTCGCCTGTATATTCGGCTATACGTTTTACTAAATCCCGAAATACACGATGGGCACATGGTCCCCACGGTCCAAACGTTTCCACAGCAAAAGGTTCAAATAAAACTGTTGGTCAGGTTGGCATATTTACGAATTTTGTTGAATTCAGCTGAAACAGCCGCTGACCCAGCCTCAGACGAACTACGTGGAAGATGAGACGGCGCTAAAGTGTCAACGCAAGTAGCATCCCACTCTAAAGGACGACCCATCTTCGACGGAACTAAAGTCATTCCATCAGGCCTCCTGCCATCACACCTCACAAGGTTGCTAGGTTCAAGGAATAGATAGAGGCACTAGCCAGAAGAGCACTACTGATGATATCATTCAAGTTTGCATGACGGGAGAAACGGCCGACACTTTTGCTGCAGGAAAGACCGTGATGACCATATGTGTCTACCATGTCACCACAAGGACAGCGATGAGGAAAAGTGCAAGGAGCCCCCAAACGCAGGGATGCGGCAAAACCAAAAACAGATTTTTCTAATAAAGTGCCTAAATTAGTGGAAGGGAGGGAGTGCAATCAAAGGCCTGATTCCCATTTTCGCAAAGCGCGTTCAGCGGGTATATCAAATGATTCATATAAATTCTTCCATTCGATTTCACAGAGAGGCTCGTCCCATAACTTCTGGGATTCTACAACAGTAGGAGGGTCTTCGGAGCATAAATTTTTCCAAGCATTAATTGCTTCCACTTGATCAACAAGTAAGGCGTATAAATTAAATTTTGTTCAAATAATTTTATTAATTGCATGTAATATGCAATTGAAAGATTCATTACTTCAAAGAACGAAGTTGCTTTTGATCCCTTTCTTTCATATTTATTTTAGCCGGCAGCTATATGGTAAAAAAGTAAGCCACTTATATCGATAAGATAGTAGGTTATATACGAGCACATCACACATTAGTGAATGTAGGCCTCCCCTAATTGTATTCCAAACCACCTCTCTCTCTTCAACCTATCGCAGTCCACTGCTGGACATAGGTCTCCCCCATTTTGCGCCAGATATCCCGGTCCTCCGCTTTTTTCATCCAGCTTCCACCAGCGATCTCGTCTGCTCCAACGGCCATCGGTTCTGCGACATACGTGACCAGCCCCACTGCCACTTCAACTTGCTGATCCGGCGGGCTATGTCGGTAACTTTAACCAAATCACCTAACAATAACAAAAACTGTATGCCCTGATTGGCATGGAATTTTTATACAGAAGAAAATGTCATCCAAGTCCGGTAATCGTCAACATAATAATATGATATTTTCATAATTACATACATGTCAGTATGTATCATGAAATATAGTGCAACGCCATAAAAGTATGAAAAAATAATCAGAGTTGTCGTTCACATGGGTAAACATATCGACACAGAGAGTAGGTAATAAAATTTTACGATCATTTTGATATTTAGAATTAGGGATAATACCTTTACTTAAATTATTATTAGAGCTCAAAATATTGACTAGTTTCCTAGGAGTGTGATGCATAATATGTTATCTTTTACTTCATATTACATACTTTATGGTCTCCTCCAATGCCGCTGTGTAATGGTCAGGCTTATCGCTTTTCATCAGGTAAGCGTCTTGACCATCTTGTACATTTTAACATAAAAAAATCTTAGTTAACGAAAAAAAATATAGTGAAGTTAATTATAACTATTTTCATTGTATTAAATCTTGTATCTAAAATAAGTGTGCATCATTTCTCATTCATTAATCTGTGCAATACTTTGTTTCTTGGAAATAATAGTGTTTTTTGCTTTTTGAGATATTAAAAGTAAATTAGGTTTAAACTGATTTAAATTTGAAAATTATGTAACCACCTGGCAATTTCCTTACGAGACAATCAAAACTTGCAATAAATATTTTTCACCACCCTCTACGATGGGAATCAATGGGGGGCTTCCTACCTTGCTACCTAACCAGGGAAAATTATGGCCACAATGATAACTCATTGAGTACTAATAAAGGTTGTTATCGATTGGTGTATATAAAAGAACTTTTTTACAATACGATGTTATTGACGTTACAAATATAACGCTGCTTTTATTTTGCTAATAAATAAGTGTGTACTAGTGTTAATGCACCCACTTATTTCAAAATTATGATCTCGGGTTCTGGTTCAAAACTGTGCGGGAAGAGCAACTATCAAATTGGCCTTTGGATGGTGATTTTTGGCCGCTGGTGGCTTTTTGTATGTCAGAAGTGAACGGTACGATCAGTGCGCTCACCTAAGTAAGTGATACGCGTGACCATGACAGAAGCAGTGTTGAAGGAAATTAATAGCAGTAGGTATTCATTATTTTTACGTCAACACTGCTCTGCACCCGTGACACGAGATAATATAATGGTATGGGGAAATGTTATATATGGGGCGTTCGGATTTACTGATGTCATCAAACTGAGATGTTTGGTAGGTACTAAATACAAAAATGTTTGCAAATATAACTAATCAAGAAACTCGAGTATAATATGTCGAAAAAATTTCTACAACCATATTGTGTGACTCTCTGTGACTTTGCAGATATATAACGAGTTTAAGAACCAAGATGTTTGATTATACGGATGAACTTGACATGAAAAATATCGTAGATAAGAAAGAATTAATTAGGATCGGTCCCCCAACGTGACGTTTTTTTTTAGAATTATTAATAAATTCTTAGGTACTTTAACATTAAGTTTCTTTTATTATTTTTTACTTTTTAAAGGGAAATTACTTAAGTTCTCGTGTCGGGGGTTTTTTAAATTTATTTTTTTTAACATACTTCTTGGTTAGTACGTTAGTTAAGAGCTTTTATCATCAAAGTACAACTAGAACATTAACGTTATTGAAGTGGCCCTTGGAAATAATTGTGTATAGAGCGTTACTTCTAAGTCAATTCGGTGTTTGGACCCCATGATGTGACCGGGTCTATCGAGAGAGCTCTTTGTTCCGGCGCAAATCCCCCCTGCGAGGATAGCCAATTTACTCAAATAAATCTTTGTCTAATGTAACAGATTTGTTACACCGATCCGTAGTAGATTTATCGTTGTCTACACTTAACCGATAACTAGGATTAATTCACGTAATTGGGTTAGACAAAGCTTAATCTAAATATATTCTCTCCTTTTTATCCTCCCATTATATACTATCTTTAATTATTACTCTTTGATGGAATTCTGACGTTTGGTTATTTTTTAATGATTTCGGGCCGCGTTATCTCTTAGGACTGTTTATTATTTCCATGTTCACAATTGTCAACGCTATTGTTGACTTTTAACAGATGCTCAGTTAGTTACTATACAACTAAAGCTTAGGGCCTCTTCTAAGTCAGCACTTTGACTTGGAGGAGTACAATCAACTTTTATCCGATAGAAATATTTAAATTAAAACGAATCCTAATAGACTGGTTAAAATCACATGCATATAATATAAGCAAACAGAAGATAGATTTGAAAAGATTACGTAATGCATAAATAAAACAATATATTTTATTTTATATGTGTATCATAGATAGATAGATAGATAATTCTTTATTGCACAAAACAAATTAAACACTTAACATGATTCTGCACAGGAAAAAAAGTACAATTGGCGGCCTTATTACTAAATAGTAATTTCTTCCAGACAACCAACTTATAATAGAAGAGGACAATTGAATGAAGGGGTATGCATACATATAAACAAGAATAAGAGAAATACAAATAACCTAAATATATATACTTAAATACATACATATGTAACTATCAACTTAAAATATATATATATAAAGAAAATACATTAGCATAATTTTTAATACATACATACATAGTATAATATTGCAAACAAAAAATACCTAAATTAAATATACAAACTTTATAATATACAAAATAATATACTACGATTTATTCAACTTAAATAACAGTGGCAGGCAGAAAAGGACAATGAAATAATCCACTAAGCCAGGAAATAATCCTTGACTGACTTTTTAAAAATAGGAAGAGTTTTGGATTTACGAATCGATAGTGGTAAAGAATTCCATAAACGAACAGACTGCACAGTAAAGGACTGAGTGTACACATGCGTAGAATGAGGAGGAACTGTGTGGGTTCCAGGAACTGAAATCGTTCTTTAAGGTACTGAGGAGCAGAAGGAATAAATAAAACTGTATAAAGAAGAGAAAGAATGTGAAGGTCACGACGCTGCCTAATAGGAAGCCACTTAAGCTTAGCACGGAAGGAAGACACATGGTCATACTTTCGTAGGCCAAAAACAAAACGAATACAAAAGTTTTGGAGACGTTCAATCTTGTTAAGAAGATGCTCATTTAGATTTAAGTAGCAGCTGTCAGCGTAGTCAAGAATAGGAAAAAGCAAAGCTTGAACTAACGCAACCTTGGTTGGTATTGGTAAGAAGTTCCTTAGCCTGACAAGAGAGCCCGCCGCAGCATACAGCCTCTTACTGACCTCAACAACTTGGGGCTTCCATGTAAAACCACTGTCAATAATTATTCCAAGGTCTTTAACAGTTTTGGAGTACTCAATTTGAACACCATCAAAACATACGCAAGGCAAAGTGCTTCAATCAATCTTAGCTATCAGCCGAGACTGACCAACAACAATCGCCTGCGTTTTAGAGGGGTTAACATTGAGCCCAAACGACTTACTCCAATCAGAGATGCGAGTCAGATCAGTATTAATGACCTGCACAACACTTGCGAGGTCATTAAGTCTGCCCTGTGCATAAATTTGGAGATCATCAGCATAAAGATGAAATGATGAAGAAAGTCGATTTGTAAATCATATTAAATACAAATCATTATATCGCACCCTAAAATAAACATAGCACACAGACACAGGCACAAACACACACACGTCTACTGGTACACGGAAACATAGTTATACTTAAAGAAAAAATATTATTCTAAAACGAGTATATACTTCTTCCTCCTATATATCCCATTATAACATATTTTTTATTCTTGTTTACTTTTCTTTTTTGTATTAATACTCAGTATATTTTATGACGCCATGGGAAAGAGCAAGTCATCCCCAACATAAACATTATATTACTAACTTGGGAGATTAGATTTTTGAACATGAACATTAAAAACTATTTGTATTTTATTACACACTAGTATGCATATGAGGACCGAGATATCTGGCGCAAAATGGGGGAAACCTATGTCCAGCAGTGGACTGCAATAGGCTGAAGAGAGAGAGAGTATGCATATATATCTTACAGTTTGTAGTACCTTACTTGTATCCGTCATCTAACATAACGATAATTACCATAATGTACACATTAAAGTGAAATCTCATAAATTGTAGAGGCATAGATTTTGAGTCTACAAAAACGATGTTTTACTGGCGCCCCGCTTCAATTCGACATAGTTTATAGTAACTTGACATAGGAATTTTATACATACCGCTCTAAATAAAGTACAAATATAATAAATATAAGCAAAAAAACTCAAATAACTACAGATAGAATATGTCCGGTCATGCACTAAATGTGTACACGGGAATCGACCCTGGTTAATTTTATGTGGATTTGTTTATGCTCTTTCTCTTCTTCGGCAGTCTTTAAAAACCCATAATAGTTCACATCTGTACTTTGGGCCTGAATACGATAGTGAAGCCATCAAGCTGGCCAGGGGATACCTTATCAACTATCAGGTTTAGTGTGACAGCATTCCTACCCGTTTGCTTATCAATATTTTCCCAAAAAACATGTTTTACTGCATCCACTGGCCTTCCAGTATCCTTATACGGGTGGTGACTATTCTATTGTTATCTGCCTTCACCACACGGCAATTTTATTCATTGTTTCTAGAAAATAAACTAGAGTATCAGTAGAGAGCTATAGGTTTGAGTAGTGTAGCATCGTTCCCGCAAACGATTAAATACACCAACAGAGTCAAATCCATAAACTGTAAATTTAATATCGCCGCCGTTCTTTGTACTCTCTTCTAATGTCCGTCTATTTAGTTAAAGCAATAAAACATAGAGTTCAGAATGCCCCCTTGCGGTAGCAGTATATTTCCCTCTGTTGTCTCTCGACTCGTTTTGTGGTTGTTACTTTAATACCGCGAGTAATTCATGTTTTCCATTTATTACTGTCGTTGAGAATCCCCGCATTTTTAAAAATGTTGCACGTATTTGATTAAACGAAGTAATTTTTAGTGTTTTGATATCATACTTTTATTGACTTGACGTCCATTTGACTGAGATAAAGAGGATACTAACTGAAACACCTCGTGCAGGTTTAGTGCCAGTGGTGTAGCGAGGACTAAAGTAGACGTGGGCGAAATGCCTTATTTATTAACGAGGCCTTATAACAGCATTTTAGACATAAGAAGTATACCGTTACTCAGTAATATTTTAAACATACGAAAACCTTTAGTTTATAGTTCTTCACAGTTATTTCGATGAGGACCACATTGAGAACAGATTACGTTAAGGGTTTTTATTGATCTTCATTCTTTACAAATATTTTTTCTTTGTAGACCCCTTCAGGTGCGAGTCCTAACCGAGCGCATAGCTACGGGCTGAGACTCGCGTCGGCCTTACCAAGAGCAGAAAAGTTTTATTATATTAAGGTATGAAAAAATATTTTAAAAAAATCTTGTAATTTTTTTACGCCTTTGGAACGCAAACGAACAATCGGTTTTTCTGATGGTGAGTGATATCACCACTCATTGCACTTCAATGCGTTACCTTCCTTTAAAATAGGAGAGAATAAAGTAATAAAATGTAATGGAAGGGGGTTTTCTCTGGTAACGTTACTCATTCGGTAAAAACAAAGTTAATAATTGTTTCATGCCAGTTTTCTGTGAAGTCGTGATATCACTTTGGTAGTACCGGTGCATTTGACCGAAGAATGGCTTTTCCACCTACAATTTGTATTGTAACACAAAATATTGTTAAAAAGTTAAGCAAGGTATCTTCCTAATTTTATTTTAACTCCCATACAAGGCTAAAGGTTCAAGTTTCCGGCCAAAGTTTATATACCAAATATATTTATATACAGCCTTGTTGCATTTGCCGACCATGTTGGTGAATGGTCAAGATGTCGGCTGCTACACCAAGGGTTCCGGGTACAATCCCCGGGCAGTACAAACATTTGTGTGCATGAACATATCTGTTCGTAATGGTCTGGGTGTTGTCTATACATAATATGTATGTATTTACAAAAAATGCATATAAGTATGTTTATCCGTTGTTTAGTAAGTACCCTTAATACAGGCTTCACGCTTAACTTGGTAGATGGCGCTGTGTGACTAAAGTGGATATTAATTTATTTATTTCATATATGTAATTGAATAAAAGCTTACAATTAATCTTCTTTTTACTCATGTTTGTCACTTTTACTAATGTACCTACACAAAGAAGTGAAACACATATTTTATACCATAACTAATGTCCCTAAAGTCAGCTGAGGATACTGCTTGTGGTTTACAAATATTTTCGTGTAATATGTTACCATTACGCATGTGTAAATGTACGAGTACAATACAGGTACCGAAAGGGACTTGGATGTTCCGCTTTGACTTTTAACCCTTCCGCAATTGCCGATTTACTTTCATGTAAATGATCGCTAAACCAAGGTAAAAGGTTCAAATTCATGTGTAGATATACATAACTAATGCAAAGGTAGTTAGAACATTATACGGACTTGAGTTTGCTAACACCGTACACAAACCGGAGATAAAACTTGTGTCTTGTACTTTCAACTCGGATGCTTCCACCGCTAGTGGTTAAAGGATTATAATAATATGTAGCGTAGTTAAATCACAGGTGGGCTTAATACTCGTAATGAATAGAAATATGGCAGTCTATAGATGCGATGATTTCGGACCAGGAAAACGTATTTTGTATCAACTACTTTATGGATGAGGTCAATGATGATGTAGCCTTTTTCGAAATCTAGCATGCTCCGGTATATCAGTTACCGTCGAGCTAGCGATACGCTTGGACGTGCACAGTGCAACTTGTTTCTCTGTACGTAGTGTTAATTGCTAACCAGTTCTGTGTCTAAGGATGGGGCAGTGCGTCGATAGTTGGGAGTATCGATATTGGCCCTAGTCTTCATAATGGATAAGTACCTAACTAGAAGTGCTTCAAACTCTAGCATTAATAGCAAACGAGATCGAGAAGATGAATCCTTGAGGACTGGCAACAGCCCAAAGTACGGCGCTCAGATCATCAACCAATAGGCCAAACTTCGCAACCACAAACCGGTTCGCAGTTGCTGTCGACAAATCTGAACATATACCTGAACCTCTTCGCGCAGCTGTATCTTGCGTAAAAATACCAGCCGCATACCACTATAATTATCCCAACTCATGACAGTGGTAGTCATGAGATTATACAGAAGGAAATAGAAAATATACACATGACTTTCACTTTCAATATAGAGGAAAAAACAAAGTAGCTATTCAATGTTACCGCTGATATACATCAAAAAATCAAGGAAGGTCTTCTCTCTGAAAACATTCAATTTCATACCTATACCAGGAAAGATGAAAAGACCTTTAAAATGGTTATTCGTGGGCTTCCAGCATATTACAAAGACATGATTGTGGATGAACTAGAAAAACTAGGATTTATGAACACATCTGTTACACTACTAAGATCTCCTACGAAACAATCCCAACCATGTCCCCCATTTCTTGTACATCTACCCGCGAAATCTGAAATAGCCAAGTTTAAACAAATAAAGTACATTGGTAACTGCGTGGTTCATATACAACGGTATAAGTCCAAAAATTTGGCAGGAACTCAATGTTTCAGATGTCAAAACTTTGGACATTCTTCACGAAATTGCAATTTGCCCGCAAGGTGTGTTAAATGTACTGATCCACATCCGAGCAAGGACTGTCCAAAAAAAGACCGAAGCTCACCGGCTCACTGCTGCAACTGTCAAGAAGCTCATCCAGCAAACTACACTAAGTGTATTGAACGGCAAAAATATGTAAACAGAATGAAGGAGAATATTAAGATTCGTGGTAGCATTCTTCCTACCAAACAAATAAATGTTCCAGGAGATCAATACGAGACGCCCATACCTAGAAGCCACCTCAAAACTTGGGCTAGTGTTGTTTCGATGCAACGACCGCGACCCCAAGAAGAATGTGCACATCAGGAAAATGTACAAAACTATGATGATACAACAAAAGAAATGCTTAAGATATTATCGATTGTTAGAGCTATAAGGGGTGAATTTATACAATGTAAGACCATGTTGGACAAAGTTGTCCTCATTATAACGCATCTAGGACAATATGTGTAAGTCAGTAAACGAAATAAAGGTTTTATATTGGAATGCCGATGGTATTAGTGGAAAACAAAGTGAGTTACTTGACCTAGTTAGTGATTTGTCAATTGATGTGGTGGCTTTGTGCGAAACCCGTTTAACTTCGCGCATCAATATTCAGTTACCGGGCTTCGCTTGTTACCGTGCCGACAAGCACTTTGCAGGTAGGGCCAAGGTGTTGCAATCCTAATTCGATCACATATAAAACACACTCCGGTATACCCTCCCACAACACGTCATATGGAGGCAATAGGCTTAAAACTTTCTAACAGCTCCTGCAGCTATACGTTCTTTTCAATTTATCAATCCCCAAACTTACCTTTTATGACGGAGGACATTGATCTACTAATGAAGATGGACAGCCGAGTTCTTCTTATGGGCGACTTTAATGCTAAGCATGATTATTGGCTCCAAGGATCCAGAAATAATTTTGGTAATCAACTCTTTAATTATTGTCTGAATCATGATTATAACATATATGCTCCTAATCTTCCTACCCTTGTTCATTACCGTGAAAACCTTAAACCGTCATTACCTGATCTTATTTTAACAAAAAATATAAGTAATGTTCAAAATGTTCTAACTGTGCCAGCACTGTCTTCAAATCACTTACCTGTTGCTTTCCAAATAGCAGTGAAATGTGAAAGTGTACAAAGTGGTTGGTTCAACTACGCCAAGGCTGACTGGCGTTGCTATCGTTCCGTCTTGAATAAAAACGTTATGCTTTCTTCTAAGATTTTCAAAACTGAGCTCGAGGTCGATACCGCCATTCAGTATCTCATAAATAACATACAAATTGCAAAAGAAATCGCCATACCATTTATAACCTCTTCTATAAAGCAAGATAAACTACCCCGAAAAATTAAGCGCCTCATCACTTTTAGGAACCGCCTGAGAAGACTACTTTTAAAGGAATTAAGTCCTCATGATAGATCAAAATATAGATCAAATCTAAACGACCTTAATGTTAATATAAAGGCTAGTATCAAAATTCACAATGATTTTATTTGGCAAAACAAACTCAAAAGAGTTGATAGCCCAAATTCTGATCTCTGGCGACTAGCTAAAACTCTTAAAAGCTCTGCTTCGGCGAACGCTGTTCCCCCATTAAAACGCTCAGATGGAACTTTTGCTTCTACAGTTCCTGAGCAATGCGAAGAACTAGCTCAAACTTTCTATAAGAATATGACCTTGACAGCGAACTGGGATAGTACAGACACAAACATGGAAGTACAAAATATAATTTCCATTCTTGACGATGTCCAACACACTGATCCTTGCATAGTCCGTCCTAAAGAAATATGGCACCATATCAATAAGCTCAAACTACATAAAGCTCCAGGTGTAGATAACGTCTCAAATTGTCTGATAAGAAACCTTCCACAGAAATGTATAGTCCTACTAGCAAAAATCTTTACAGCCTGTTTAAGTCTAGCTTACTTCCCTTCCGTATGGAAAGCCGCCAAGGTGATTCCTATTAAGAAACCTGGTAAGAACCATACTTTGGCCACAAACTATCGTCCTATTAGCCTTTTGCCTTGCCTCGGTAAATTATTTGAAAAAATTTTATATACACGATTACAGCGGCATATGTCTAACAAATTAATTGATGAGCAATTTGGATTTAGGAATGCCCACTCCACAGTTCAACAACTTGCCAGAGTGACCGAAAGTGTCTCGCACAACCTCAACTTTGGCCGTCATACCGGCATGTTCCTGCTGGATGTCGAAAAAGCGTTTGATACGGTCTGGCATAACGGGTTATTATATAAACTATAAAAAGTGAGCTCCCTCTTTCACTTGTAAAAATGATGAAATCATACCTTACTGACCGTTCATTTTCTGTCCATCTCGGTGAAATATCATCATCTCTCCATAAGATTCCTGCAGGAGTTCCTCAGGGATCAATTTTAGGGCCGTATCTTTTCTTGATCTACCTGAACGATATCCCTAGACAGGCAAGAACCAGCTTAGCATGTTTTGCTGATGATACTGCCTGTTTTTCGTCATCAGATGATATCGAACTTCTCACGCAAAGACTGCAACTTGCCCTTGATACATTATCTGAGTACTTTCAAAAGTGGAGATTAAAACTAAACTCAAATAAGACAGAGGCCATTTTGTTCACTCGTGGGAAAAATGATCCAAGATCAGCCTTAAAATCTCTGATTTTATCATTCCTTGGAAGAAATCGGTAAAATACCTTGGCTTGCACCTAGACCGGAAATTGCTCTGGAATGAACATATAACACAGACAAGGGTAAAATCTATGAATGCGTTTCGTGCACTTAGCCCTTATTAAACAGAAAATCAAATCTTAGTCCCCATACTAAAATTGCTATTTACAAAACCCTTATCAGGCCGTGTATTACCTACGGTTGTCAAGTATGGAGTAATACATCTCAATCTAACCATAGTAAACTGCAAGTTATCCAAAACCGTGCATTAAAAATAGCATACAATACTCCGTTTAAAACAAATTTGGTAAAACTTCATAAAAACATTAATCTTCCGACCTTATTTCAATTTATTGTAACCATAACAAAAAAGTTCTATGTTAATACTAATAAAAACCATTTTAACAAATTAATATTAAGTATAGGTAAGACCCGGCCGACCACTGGTGGTCGATATCGATATGTTACGAAGCTTCCACATCACTATGTATTCGATCCCGGCTGACGTCACAGCAGGTACAAACGGCGCGCCTGCACAGCTCTGCGCTGTGACGATATTTTTATTCTGCTTATCGGCTTATACGCCTACCGCGCTTTATTATTGTTTAACCTAACTCCCAAATGTTGTTAATAATACCAACTTAGCAGGTTAAGAACATTACCTGTCGTATATTTAACCGTGCCCAATAATAAATTTTACTCATACTATAAGTTTACTGACTTATGCATGACCCCTAACTACCATCTACTGTCAAAAAATGTTTACTCAATCAAAGTGAACATTAACTTACATCATGGTTTTATGTACACGTATAAAATATAGACGAATACCTGTCCTCATATATATATATATATATATGTTTATATATATTTATATAAGTTATAATAAGTGCGCTTAGCCTTTATAACGTATTCATATTTATTGTAATTTCAATCTAGGATAATGTACACTAGATTTGATAAATATTGTATGTTACATGTTATTAAAGAACATAAATAAAAAAAAAAAAAAAAATTGGCGATTTACTTTCATGTAAATGATCGCTAAACCAAGGGTAAAGGTTCAAATTCATGTGTAGATATACATAACTAATGCAAAGGTGTTAGTAACATTATACGGAACTTGAGGTTTGCTAACACCGTACACAAACCGGAGATAAACTTGTGTCTTGTACTTTCAACTCGGATGCTTCCACCGCTAGTGGTATAAAGGATTATAATAATATGTAGCGTAGTTAAATCACAGGTGGGCTTAAATTACTCGTAATGAATAGAAATATGGCAGTCTATAGATGCGATGATTTCGGACCAGGAAAACGTATTTTGTATCAACTACTTTATGGATGAGGTCAATGATGATGTAGCCTTTTCGAAATCTAGCATGCTCCGGTAGCTGGAAATTCATCGGATCTACTGGCATTGTTCATCACAGCCGTTTAAAACAGCTTACTAATCATAGCACTATAAGAAAATGAATTCATACAGGTAATAGAACCGCTACCTACTTCCATATCAAAAGGAAATAAAAATGTCTTACAATTGTTTAGCAAATAAGAAAAGCTTGTAAGTTTAATTTTGTTGAGAGCTAAACAAAGCTGTTTTAACTATTATCTGGCCTAGGTTGGAATTATAAGCAGATGTTTGTCTTAAAATCATGGGGTTTTTTTTATAAGCTATATTCGGTATGTTCTATTAAAAAAGATTAAAGATATTGTATAAATGACATTAACAAATTAACTATAGGGTGTTGCTTCATCTCTGAATTTAGTTCATTTCATATAGTTTCATTTACACAGTTTAAATACAAGTTTATATTAAACGTTACACTTAAAAAAATAAAACTTGCATTATTTTGGATGGTTCTGTTTCCATATCGAAGCCCTAGACACTTTTTGAATGAGAGTTCTGAAGCAAGTAAATGATGATGAACTCCTTGCAAAAGACAATAAAAATAGTATCGCTGTGTGATATTGTTTCAAGGTGTATGTTACACACTGGCAATATAGCTTTATCCTGCCAGTTTAAGTACGTTGTGGTGTCGTAAAGTCGAGCGTGAATAAGCATCTTCTTTATGAGTGTGATTCCTCGTAGTTATCCGAGTATTATAAGTGATAGTGGTTAGTAATTTTTACTAGTAAAAAAGGAAAATTAATAGCACTACCTACTTATCAGTTACAAAATTTTATATTAAAATTATTAATTTTATTTTACTAGATAATTAATTTGTGTACTGAGACAAAAAATTTACAAGAAAATAACAATGAAACCAATTAAAATATGATGATTTCAAATGAAAATATAAAATTTATTGTTAATCTATTTAGTGGGAAACATTGATTTCTGTTAACTAAAAAACTTAGGATACATGGCTACAGGATACAGTAGGGGCAGTAATTTTTCACATCAGAGCTTTATTTCACTAAATGTTGTATGTGTTAGGGTGTACAAATGCGAAGTGAAAATATAATATACTATCAGCTCTGTCTTTCGCTTTGTGCGTTTACGACACATTTATCTAGCCGTTACAAAAAAGAATCGCCACTATTTGCTACATGGGCGCAATCAGTGACTGTGTACTTTTAGTGGCGACAAAAACAAACAGGATTAATTCTAACATGCCGCCTCAATGTGTGCGTTCAGTTTGTAGAGTGCCATAAGCCTAATCCGATCCTTGGAGTAGCTAGATTTTTCTTTCCTTATCAAAACTTCGTATTTGGTAGGGAACGTTTGTAGTAGGAATTAATTCTATTTTCCGTTAGAGGTAAGTATAACAATGCAAAATCAGTTTTTTACGTTCTTCCTAATACTCGAAATTTACTGCGAAACTACAAAAAATAGTGAACTTCCAATCTAAAAAAATACCTAACATTTTAAACGTACTGACAAAGTTTTTAGTACGTTGTGGTTTGATATGTATCTAAACTTATAGTTGAATAGACTTTATTATCTATGAAAAACTAAATTTTTTTTCTTCATAAATATATAATATATTTATGAAGAAAAATATTTTAGTACACAGTAGTTTAAAATTAATTTCTAAAAATAAAAAACCTAAAATTAGTTTAATAAGTTTTTTAAATATTCACTGAAGTAATATAAATAATTATTGATTGATTATCGACTTTTATTATAAAATCTTGTACCACTTGTTCATCTGAAACTCAAATTTCGCATACATTTTTTTTTTGCTTTTACCGGTAAACATTCAAGGGTCACGATCATGATCCATGACTTTTTATAGTTTGACTTAAATATTTTTGTACCTATTGCATTTTAATAATATTGGCCAACCAAGGAACATGTTCGCAAACATTACCTATCCAATAAGTTTTACGTAACTGCAATTCTTGTGTATAAACTAGCTTCGGTCAGAAAAAATAAACTTTCTTTGACAATAACAAGAACTTATAGAAATATATAAACAACAACTTCTACTATTTACGTCACCAAATATTGCCAATCCTTTTGGGAAGACACTGGCTTCCATAACACGGTTTATACTAGTTTGGCAGCCAGGGTTGTATACATCATATATAAAACTGTTTATTGGTGCAAATAAATAATTCATATGAAATAAGGGCAAAGAAACTCTAAGGTTCATTTGTATAGCGCGGAGCAAAATCGTTATTAGAAGTCTCGTGTCTGTGAGATCCCGCAGCATCGCAGTTGGATTTTAAATTATCGCTTTTCCAGATTACGTAAATATCCATCAGTTTAAGCGTGGATATTACTTGCAAGTACAAGTTGATTCGCAGTGACTGGTCAATAAAGTAGCATTTTTTTTGTAATTGATTATTTAATAATATAGATTAATTAATATCATGATACGTGACTTTATGATTTAAACAGTTACCCAATTATCTTTGGAATTTTTTGAACAACATATTATTATGAAACTTGCAGATACATAGGTATTATAAGTGTCCATTGGAATATTTTTGTGATTCTATACAGCTTTTACGATTTCTATACCATAAATTTAAGCAAAACAATTTGCCTTTCGTACAATATCTATATCTATCTGATATTTCAATTTGAATTATCATATTTTTTTTCTGATAAGTTTTTCATTTTTCCAAAACATAAATAAAAAAAAGCATTACTACAAAGTAGGGTGGTGGTGGTGGTGAAAATTTTTAAATACTAAGAATTGAACCTTGGAGTTTTTGGCACTGGTGTTCGTATTTTATGGAATAGGACTGTTTTAATTGAAGTTTCTGGAACATAAAAACAACTTTAAAATTAAGATAAACATATTTATTAGCTTTTGATAAAATATTATGTTTAAATATAATTTCATGTTTTTTTTACACCATTGGTTGTCGTTTTTCTAGATTTATTAGTAGCTAAAATGATAGCTACCATTTTCGTAGGACATATTGGAATAGACACTCTTATCTTAAGGGAATTTATACAATCTAAAATTATTATCTACACAAGCGCACTCACACGCGGTATCCAGTACCTAGTATGTAATTAATATCTCATTTTTCGATGACGGTGACGTGCTTTATATTAATCACTCTTGAATGGGTCCGCCTATGGTTGTTTACATTCCCTTATAATTTGTGGGGACACACTTCAACTAATTGCATCGCGTGTCATCATTATAGGTTCCGTTTTGGGTCAATGATTTATTAGGGTTGACTTTCTGATTGCTCCCAAATGATATTGAACAAACTTTGCAGCAAATTAAGCGGCATTAAATTAAACAGAGTTTGTTGTGTTTTCTACTTGGTTAAATATGCAACTTTGTGCATAAGAAAGCTATGAGAGATGCGGTTAAAATAAATCCTACTATTATAGAAATGCGGAAGTTTTATGTGTTTCTGAATGTATGTTACCCCGTAACGAAAAATCTACTAGAAGAAATGTAAATAAATTTTACGATAGAACGGCTTTGCTAAAAGAATAACGTTTATGTTATATATTCGTATTATGCCCAACTAATATCCAAAGGGACGACAACTTCGCATGTTGATAATACTTTAATTTATAATTAAGTATTCCATTAATACTAGTAAGACTGTTAATGAATGAATGAGAGGGTCAATTTAGATGAAAAGATAAGAGCAGATGCAAATAATGTGCAAAAGAGAAATGCAAGGAAAATCATAAGAACCCACCTTTAAATAACACGGGACCAGGATATTCGGGTGATAGATTTGGTGTGGAAAGCTTCGAATTGTTTTTTTTTTCTAAAAGTGTTCAATTCCAGCATTATTTTTGTTTTGATTTAGTGAAAAGACGATGAAACATGCATTTGTATGGCTAAGTTATAAATAAAACAGTGTCTTCCATCAATAGTTTTGTCTATGCGATTGGGACGCGAGATAAAGTATGAGATTGAGTATTTTGACACTGCAATTATCATTATATTAAAGCTCATTAATTATAATGTGTATACATGGTGAAATCGAGAACATTGTTATTTTAAATAAAAACTGTGATTTAAATACGCCAAATATGAGGCACATTTAATACATAAATCAAATATTTTCAAACCCTAAAAATCATTTTAAAAAATCATTTGAAAATTGATCAATGATGGTTATCTCAATTTAAAAAAATCCTTTAGATATGGAATGACGCGATTCACGACGCGCGGTGTGTGGAGGGCGGCGCAGGCGCAGTGGGGCTGACGGCGCGGGCGCTCTATATGAAGTAGTACGAGCTATAATAAATTATCGAATTGCCCACTGCAATGCTTTAATTTATTTATTTATCATTAATTAAAAGATTTATGATAAATCTTTAAGATATTAGGTTCCTATAAAAACAAGTGAATAGACTTTCTCTGGGTAAGCTCGCTCCATATCAGTGCACGTCTCTTCCATTAGGATAGTTTGTGCTCAAGAACAAGCCCATCACGAATAATAAAAAAAACATTCCATATTATGAGTACAACAAATGTCGGATGGATGCCAATGATTCAAAATTCACCTTGTATATACAAACACTAGTTCCTAAAACCTTAATTAATTTCAAATGAACTAAACTGTAAACATTTTTAAGGAAATGCATTTAATGCATAGTATTATTATTATTATATAAAAATAAATGTTTTATCTTCATATTGGTGCCAGAAACGTTGCAAGAAAAACATTCGTGTTATTTCAATAAACTGCGTCAACTCGCTTCACTAAGGCCGGGTAAACTTTGAGGAGTACCCCAGAGGAATACCTATTCGCCAAAATATTTACAAAGAAACGTAAGGCTAGCATTTAGTGCCGTGTTTGCCAATTTGATCATCGTTTATATCATGCTCGTAATATGTATTTTTAATTTTAAATAGATGAATTAATAGATTATAACTATGCAATTAATACCTGTTACTTATATTTTTTATTTGATGACTAGGCTTTACTGTGATATTTTGATGATAAGTAGATACTATAATATTGTAGACTGACTACATTTTCCCCTTAATTATAAAAAATTAAAAAGAAGACAAGGGGCTCTGTATTATGTAATTTGGTAAGCATTATATGCAAATAAATACATAGCACACACATTTTCAACGCGTACATATTGATTTAGGAAGCATTCACTTATGTCCATATAATAGTTTTTACATGTATTTTCCATAAACATACCGTATTTTATGTTTCATTTTTATATTATAAATAGTTTTCAAAATATTAACATAAAACAGAGTCGAGTAGCCTCGTCATCTTAAGTAAAAAAATCGAGTGTAACGTCTTGTAAATAGTTGGCATTTTCATTTACATTCCCACTTGCAAGGTAGTGTCACTGTACAATGGAAAACAAGCTGTGTCGGCGAGAATAAAACTCAATTTGCAAAGTTTAATACGAGGGTGAAATAGCTTTTCACTGTTGCCAGCCGTTCGTTGTACCTTTCGAGCTAAAGAAAGGTAAGGGAAATTTGTGGAAAACGTCTGAAGTGAGTACTTGGCAGAAGCGGCCCGGGAAGACTCTTTTTAACCTACATACTTTCACCAAGTTTGAGACTATTCCCACCAAAGCCTTTTCCTGATAAAGCTCGAGGGTTGTAAAAATTTTTACAAACGAAACTTTGTTATCGCTCCCCATCTTTGTGTAATATTACCTTAAATGCTTTTAAAAAGTTTTAAACAGTTTTTAATCTTAGAGGGAATGGTGAATTCCTTCCGGTTGGTGAAATGGTGAATATTTAATAAAAAATAATATTTAATTTTTTATAAGTTAGCTTCACGAGGATTCAATTCAAGGCAGTAAAGATAAGTAAATAGACCCTTGTGCACGGAAAAGGTAGCTCATAAAATGTCAGACCCAAGAAAAAATATGTTGAATGTCAACCTATTGAATTATCATTTGCCCACAATATTCCGGTTTACAAAAGACGGGTTATCGTGGGTGTAATTTCCATAAGGTGAATGCGGCCTCTATAAAACGTTAGACGAAGCCAACTCGGTTTTTGTTGGTTGGCGTTGTGACCCTAGGGACCGGACACAAAACAAGCGCCACATAGAGATGTAGAATAAATACGAACCCTCGCGACAATAGTGATTTATTTTGATGGATGCTCCATTTGAACATAATCGTGTTGGCAGTCCTTTTGTAGGTCCAGTTTTAATTTGAATAATATGTTATATTCCATCAAAAACATTTCTAATAAAATGTTGCCAAGACGACCACATAAAGTTTGAGTGTGTAAAAGATATCAGTCTCATGTAGAGCTAAGCTTTTGAATCTACATGGCCTAACTAAACCAACCCTTAATTCAACAAATTTTACATCATCATCAGCTCATTAAACGCCCCCACCTCACGATGTTTTCCTTCACCGTAAGAGCGTCGGATAACGTTACATATATTTTCGAAAATTCATTAGTACGTGTCGGGATTTGAACCTCAGCCCTCCCGATAGGAAGGCGACACCACTGAGCCACCGACGCTCACATTTATTTAACATATTGGTATATAATTATGTATGGCTTCGCCGTTTCGCTTCCGTCGTGGAGGTAATGCGAACATTTAATTTCTGTTCTGAGATAAGTAACGAAACAGCCAAGCCATACACATTTATAATTTGCTGTAGTAAGTGTCGGTAGAGCTAGGCCGTGTAGTTACAGAAGCTTGGCTGTACATGAGATCTGATGTTATATATATATACGTAGGATTTCGCTTAAAACTCACTCCGTCATCGTGATAAAAAATTGCTCGTCGGTTCCGTCACGATAAGGCGTCGCGTGAAACGTGGAAATTTTGTTTTAAGCAACCAGTATCTTTTGTGCCAAACTTTTTCACAGCGTTATATATCCTTCGTCGAAAATCTTGTGTAGAGGGTATTGGACAATATTGCAATATGCAAAATTGATAAATACCCTTATACAACTTATTTATTTTGACAATTAGATTTTTGTTCTTGATCAACATTTAAATTTAGCCATTCCTTGGAAATTTTATCATCTAGTATTTTATGGAATGTTAATATATTTAGAAATACAAGTACCTATTGATGACCACAATTGGTGTTATCGTATGCAATACAGAATAATCGTGCTAACTGTGATAACAATCGCTGTCCAAGACTGTGTCTTTGTCATCGTATTATGAAAATAACACATTCAGTGATTTCAAGGTATAACTGCTTTCTTAAGATCCGGATATTTTTTTAAATAGGTATTGATTTCACCTCATGTATTTTCATGCTTGAATAGAAGTGTTAGATATGTGTTTTCCGCAGATATTTGGGTGCATTAAAAACAATATCCATAGAAAGCGTTCTTGAAAGTTTAGCTTACAGTTATGTTGTGGCTAAAGATTGATTGCCGAAAATTTCAAAGATATGAATGTGATGACTAGCAGAAATTTTTAAATTATATATAGATCGTGACTTTGAATTTTAAGTGCTATCAAATTGCCAAGAAACGCCAAGAAATAAATTATCACCAAAATCATCTTTTTGAGTGATTATCATAAAATCGTGAAAGCGTATGAGCGCTTAATTATTTTAAGTTTAAGGTCCGTTGAAGATGAATTCTGAAAGTTTTTAAGCGTGATGGCCACGATCACTTGGGTATTCCGATGTTTTATTTAACTTAGTTTGTGTGGTTATGCCAAGATTTCCAGTTGACCTCGGTTTAAGATGCGATGGAAGAAGAACGCATACTAGTAAAATAGTTCCGTATGGTTGCCAGTTGGTCGGTGGAAATATTAGGGTTCAATAAAATAAAAATATTGCCTTAAACTTCAACTGACAAAATATAAGCAACTTTTTGCAAACCAAATATAGAAAAATTTTATTATATTATTGTGAGGGAGTTGACAGACAGCTTACTCAGACTTGTTTATTACGGCTTTAACTACCTTGTACATCAGTGAACCTGATTAAGGTGTCGTTGCTTACTCACAAAAAAGCTAAAACCTTTTTCAGTAACATAACTGGCCGTCTACCCATCAAGGGATACTGTCATATTATTTTTTATCATAGTATATTAGCATTATCTGGAGATTCGATGGTACGCCAGACGCAACCGGTATCCGCACCGGATACTACGGTGTTATGTTAAGTTTATGCACTTTCAGTGTGTTCTTATAACTGTTTAATTCAAGTGTGTTTGTGTTACTAGCACGCTAATTTAGTGCAGGAAATAAAAATGTATTTTGACTTGTTCTTGTCATCAGATGATTTCAACTAAATTTGGGAGCATACACGAGAACACAAACCTTATATGAGTACACGATCAATCACATACTTCTTTCTGTAAGGCGCTCTTTGTTGTGATAATATATTACTCTAATTAAGTATTAAGTAACTCACTCTCTAATATCATTACGCTAATTATTGTACCAGGATGCTGAATATCAGTTGATGAAACTAACGAACAACACCAATTAACTTAAGTTACGTACTTAATTATCCGTCATAGTTTGTAACTATGCTGGATGCCTACGATTAATACTGTTACATTTAAAATATCGATGTTGTACCTACTTGGAGTATTTCAGACAAGTGTTGACAGTTCAATAGACTGGGTACCGCTCAGAGGTATTTTACTCAAGGCGACAGTTGCTACTTCACATAAGGTGATCTGGTTCATCAGTCATTTACTGAAAATTTACCATTTTGGTATATGAAATTCTTAATTTTACACATTAGGTACATTCAAAATTTCATATTGAAATATATTTACATATTATAATTCATATGTGGGAACTTATAAAAAAATATGACGTTGATGCCTCACATCGTATCTGGATATTTAAATGTATACTAAAATTGTTACATAAAATTAATATTTTGTTACATAAAATTAATATATTGTTACATAAAATTAATATATTTTACCGTCCTAGCACAATGAGTTGTCCGTCGGAAGCCACTAATTTAATTACCTTTAAAATACCTCATTAGGCTTTTGAAATCCTCTTATATAGGCGCTTCGCTGATTATATTTACATTAATACCTTGCTAAGTCATGGAGGAAACTTCGGCTTATCATGCTGCTTGGTATACGAGTAACCAAT
Source organism: Leucinodes orbonalis (assembly GCA_019425675.1). NCBI lineage: Eukaryota > Metazoa > Arthropoda > Insecta > Lepidoptera > Crambidae > Leucinodes > Leucinodes orbonalis. The sequence goes on along the minus strand of PQWD01004658.1, from coordinate 181,344 downwards.
CTCTGGTATAGATTTACCCTGATGCTTCATTAGCTGTCATCCGCTTGCTTAAGCGGCATTTTTATAACATCATAATACTTACATCGTATATTTGGTCTACGTGTACATACGTAGATACTCTGCGCTACAGTTCATAATAATGTAGTATTAAGGACACATTATTAACCTACTCGTACAGTAGGTAGGTTTCAGTAATTATAATTATGGTAACAGTAATGGTGTCAGGCAGTGTCAGGCTTCTTAGTCCAGCTATGAGTTGATGTGGCTTTGCTACTTTACATATCACATGGTTATGTGGCTATCACTAACCACGCAGGCCTTAGTAGCTGGCAGTACTAGGTTAACCTAAGATTAACCTTTGAAGAATTGTTTGGGGGCTAGTTGGGGTCTTTTCGTTACCTGTTCGATTACCAACTATTGCTGTATTTGTTTGTCTAACGCATTTATATCTTGCTAGCCGCTGTCATCGAATACTCGCTTATGGTGAAATAACTTTTGATATTTTTTTCTGCTATTAAGGTTTTGACGTTTTTGTACCAAGCTCTAAGATAATAAATTCCCCAACCCTGCTTCAGGTCGAAAATTGAATCGGTCCATTCGATTGATTGACGAGACAAAAAAGAAAGATATTGATTTTATAATAATAATAAATATTTGCTGACATTTACTCGTCGCCATCTAGCCCCAAACTAAGCATAAGGATACTCAACAACGGATAAACATACTTATATACTTTTTTTTTGTAAATACATACATACATATTATACATTAAAAAGATATTTGATTTAATTGTTTTCCATAAAACTTTCTTGAAATAAATCACTTACAAACATGCTATGTAACCTACCATAAATTTCTACAGTACTGGTTTAAGCCTTCGAAAATATTTTGCTTCCTGTTGGTAATGACTACGAACCAGATACGGCTGACTTGGCTGTGACCTTAAATAACGTTAGTAAGCACAGGTTATAATATATACTGCGGTGTTAGATAAGTAATTAGTTTTGTACCTGATCCAAGCTTGTAGATGTGGTCCCGTTTTAAGCGTTACAGCAAAGTAAGCAAGTTTTTATTAATATTTATATTTTGTAAGCCTTCATTAATCACTGTGAAGAAAAAGATTTGAAATAAGTTCTTTAGGCTAACAGTGAAGGTTAGTTAAAATGGCATTGGCATTGTCGTGAACAATTTAAGCCTGTTGTGCGTATTTAAGAATATGCTAACTATAATATAGGTAGCGATTAACTTCAGAGTAATTCATATTACTGAACTGTAAGACGTTTAATTTCATCTTAGATCTCAACATTTATTAGAAACTAATTCTAAGCAATATATTCCAACTTACTTTACAAAATTTATCTATGAATGAAAGCAATGTTTATTTCTGTGGCAGAATACAAGTATTTTCTTTAACTTAAAATATTTAATCTAACGCTACAGAAAAGGAATAACCATGCTGAGCATTAGCCATGGTGATGTGAATGCCACTAACTATTATTAAAAGAAAACATTTGTACACAAGTACAAATTATATATAATTAATTGTAATAATTAATTTTATAAAAATATATTCGTTATCCACCAATCCGTATTGGACCAGCGTATTGCTTTAATAAAAGGTCCAGACACCCCAAAGCCATGGTGTGCGTAAAGGTCTGTGCCCAGCAGTGAAAAGTCAAAGGGTAATTTTTGATGAATTATTGATTATTTTTTGAGTATGACTTCAACCTCAATAGCTAGCATAGTTCATAAACGTGCACATTTCTCAGTCTGAAAGCAACGTATCACGGCATACAGCGCATTATCTTCTTAACACATCAAACGTACGTGCGTAAATGGAAGTGCAACGTTAATCCCGTTCCACGATAGTGGTGTACGTTATGTTTTTGTTCGAGCTACAAGAAACTACATAAATACGGCACCAATAACGCTTTACGGGGTAAAAGTCGTTAACTATATTTGAATTAACGGATTGACGCAGCGCCAGTTATTCTGTGGTGGTTTCATTAAAACTTGAAGCTTCTTGCAATAAAAATGGTTTGAAATTTATTGTTTTTTTTTGTCTAAATCTTTATATCATGACATTAGGGTAGAATTCAAATTGCTGACTATTCTTTAGCAGCGCTGTTTATGTGAAGTACCCGATTCGCGTTTATCAAAATTGTATTGAATTTATTTAAAAATTATAAAACTTCTATTATATCTATGTACTAAAAGGTACGGACGTTACATTAATTAATTAACTAAAATTAAATTCATAACCTACAGCAATGAGACAATTTTAGGAAAATGTTTTTGGTTTACTACGATTTCAATATGTCCAAATGTGCGTAAATAGACTTAAGAACATATCAAAAGTAAATAAATAACAACTTAATAAATAGTCGCCCTCCACTAAATCGACTAGAGATAGGCACTAAATCTTTGCGGCGTCACAGATGGCTCGAAAATTATAGGCGGCATCCGGCCCTCCAAGGCCACTTGGGGGCCGGACTATCCTTTTCTAATCTGTGCCGAAAAAGAAGATGTGTTATATGGCAATATAAATCTTTGTCATTGTGTCTATGTTCATGTATTTTTTGGGGCTTTAAGTCGAACAGATTTCTTACATACTTGCTATGTTAAAAAGTCTTGGTTGACGTAATAAAATGATGATGGTGTGCAGAATATAACAAACATTTTTGAAAATGTAGCCAACCGGTCAAGTGAGGCTCAGACGACCCGCCAGGATTCAGTGGGTTACGGCCCGAGGCCTAAAATTTAAAGAAATTTTTAGCAGAGGTCCTTTTTTAACAGTAAATAATAAATAGATATTTCAATAAACTCTACGCTATATAGCCAAATGTTGATGTTGATACTGTCAACAAACTGAACCAAAGGCGAAGATTGAATATAAATTTGGGACGACAACAATTTTCTCTACCTTCGCAGTGTTATTTTGATCGGATTAAAGGGTTACCTAATCAGATTTGTGGTTTTTCAATGTTTTTACCTGACGCCTAGAAACCAAGCAAAAACTCGATCAATTTTTGTACGTACTTTGGAATATAAATTTACTTTAATCTATTTACTTACACAGCCCATATCAGTCCGCAGCTAGATTTAGAGCATTTAAGCTTAAAGATATTTAATTTAAAGAATGGCTGTCTTCACTAACTTATTAAATGACCAATTTGAACTTTTCAGCACAATAACTGAATCTACAATGAAAACAAGTAAACAAGTTCATCCAAATCGAAGTTCCAAATGGTTACACTTACCGCCAGAATTTAGAAGGTTGTTTTCGTTGGCAATTTTCCCGTAGTTTGCCTAACGTAACGCTTTCATAATCAAGTTACGTTCAGAGTACAGTTGAGTTGAAATATGGTTTTGAATTCCAGGTTTCCTGAAGGATCCTTACAAGAAATATGTTATTTGAAGTACATTGAAATATGATTTCAGTCATGCTCTAACAATATGAAATAGTCAATTCATTTTAATAAGTAATTTAAAGAATAAAAGTGGTATTAATTTAAAAAAACGATTATTGGTAACGGTTCCCATTGGTTGATAAACAGTAATCAAACAAATTTACAGATGACAAGCAATGAAAGCCTTGAAATTTTGATGATAACTTTTATCATCAAAATTTCGCAAATCAACGTTCCATTTATTTGTATGACAAACTTTGTTTTGAAAAGCATCTCATAAAGTGCTTTCTTCGTATTATGTTAACACAAATACGTTAAACGACAAGGGTCCATGACAAATTTTTCTTTGATAATATGATAACTCAAAATGGGGGAGACCTATGTCCAGCAGTGGACTGCGATAGGTTGAATAGATATATGATAACTTAGTCTAAAGACAAAGGCAAATAATGCCATGGTACCATATCATTTCTTAAATTCTCATATTGTAAACATGGCAAAACGCCAGAAACAAATCTTTATTAATCGAAATCAGTGCATTCTGACTTGTATTGGTAAGGTTAGAAATTAGACAACAACGCGCGAGCCGAGCCAGCGATGTGAGCGTGCCTCGGCAGCAGCTGACGAAGCGTTAGAAAAGCAAATTAATTCCAGTTTTAACGGTGACTGAACCTAAACAAAACGAAAAATGAACTGGCAACAAAAGAGGGTAGGCATGAATTCACCTGGCAGGATATGAGGGCAAGAGCTTCCACTAGCAAAATAAAGCGACACGACAATCAAATCGAGCGACGTGTAAATGCAAGAAAATCGAGCAGGCATCAAAATGCATCTGTTAAGTAAAAACGTGCGGTTAAGCAAAAAAGAGTGCAAGAGTTTATTATTATTATTTACTGAAAAAGTTAATCATTCGGACAAAGAAAGAGGAGAAGCTCCCTCGCCCAAAATAGAGCAGGAATTAAAATCCACCTGGAAAGTGAAAAGAGCGGGTATGAAAGCGCAATGGGTAAGAAAAGTAACCTTGCAGATCAAATCTGAATTTAATTTGTTTTAATTTATACCTTCCGTTGATATTGGGAAATACTGAAATACTTCCTATAAATTTTTAGGTTGAAAGAATTGGCTATCCAGCAACATCGAAAAGTTGTCAGGCAACTGGGTAAAGCAAAGCATCATCATTTGGCATTATTGTCTGTGCAAATCGCGAAGCATAAGTCAATTTAGGGAAAATAAAAACTTACAAGTATTTACCTAATAAAAATGTAATATAATGTAATTCCGATTTTGAGATTAATTTCAACTTCTTCAGCTAAGCCAAAACAACCGATATGCCGATCAGGCTCCACTTTTCAAATAATGGCATCTTTTGTGTACGTAAATGGGCGACCAGAGCGACGAGCATCTTTCTTGAAAATTTTCGGATTGAAAACACTTAAATAAAATTTGTGCTACTCTCACAGATACCGCTCTAGGTCCATCAACATCGCAAAGTTTTTTCCGGTTTACGTTGCATTTTCACCTTTTTGTGGTATCGAATTCCTTCTTTAGATTTACTCAACTTGACGATAAGAAAAACATGAAAGTGTTTCCTAATTTTAACTTCGAATTATGTTATTAAATTTAAACTTTTAAAATAATCAGAACCACTCAGGTGCAAATAGTATTGCCACAGATTTTTCTATATGCGAATAGCAATGCGTTTCCCTTTTATTAAAGCAATGCTTCATTCGCACGTTAATAGAACATTAATTTTCAAATTGTTCAGTCATTTTAATGTTTCTTTGTTAAATGCATTTATTTGTTTTTATCATCATCATCATATCATTGTACATTAGTATCTGACAACAACTTTCTATTCGAGCGATAGGGGGTTGAATGGATCTGCTTGACATGATCGTCTATTATGACTTGAAATTTGCGAAATATGAATTGTTTTTTATCACTGTAAGGTTCATAAGTAGATGGAGTATATCTAAATATTCAGAATGTTGTTTTCAACTGTCGGATCTGGATGCCCGATATCGACACTGATAGAAAAAAATGTCGACATCATTACAAAGCTGTACTGTGCCAAAAAAGGAGCATCCAGCAATACAATTTTAAATTTATATTAGATGTATGTGATACATTTTTACATTCACGCAAAGAGATTTAGTGAAGAGCATTATCAATTGTTTGCCACGTGCGTCTTGTGGATAGTAGTAGGGTTGGTACAAATAGTACCTACCTTGATTACAATTACTCTTACCCAATAATAATCGGCATCGGGTGACTTAAATCTATACTATACCAGATGGTATATTTTTACATTTAGTTGTAATAGGGCATAATTGCACTTTTTTAAACACTTTTGAAGAGACAATTTCAAAAAAGTAAGTTGTCCCGCAGCAGCGGTCAAGTAATTTTATCGCCGCTCCGTAGGCAAGATGCGCATGCGAAAGCACAGTGAACTTGTAAACAATTAAGTTAACAATAGAGGCTTTAACCTATCACTCGTAACAAAAAAAATAAGTTAAGCTGCTCATTTTGCATTGATGTGCATAATTGTATTGCTAACACATTTATACACATGAATCAGCGCCAATGAAACGGAAACTAAACCGCAACGTTCCGAAGCCGCATGGTGGCCCAATCTGCGGACAAATCCAAATAAAGCATTTAGGTCGTAGAACGTCAATACGTTCAATGCTGTTGACTTTTTGATTAACCGTAATTTGTTCATATTAGAACACGTATTTATCAATCTAGAACTCAAAGTAGTTTTACATTAAATCAAAACAATGTTTTAAGCCTAGATAATTTTGCAACTATATTAGTTAAAACTTGAATTTATTTACAACTGAATAGTATCTGATTATTAATTGTTAATCGACTTCACTGTTTTAAATATACTATAATGAAAAAGTATTTGCTTTCTGAGATTCCTACGAGATTCTTTAAAGTTCCCTCGATTTGTCTGATTTTCCTTCATCAAACCCTAACTTCCTTATCATTGGACCACCTCTGAAGTATTCTATTTAACAAAAAAAAACTTATCAAAATCGTTCATGATCGAATTGGCTTTTGGAGTCGGACTCGTTAACTTACAAGTGTATAATGCCAATATAAATTTACTCGTACATGTTGATAATATTATTTTTTATTCTTTGTATTGAGAAAAATATAAATCATTAATTCCTACTAAAGTACTTTGGTAACCCGTATTACTCTCCTTTCTCTAACCTAACACAATTATATGGGTACATACATTTTCAAATAGGCACTGAAAATGGCCTTTTATTAAACCATTTATAAGAGAAAGCTCAGTATCTCTTGCAACTAAGGAGTCGAGAAGATTAGAAATCTACTGAATATTCAGAAGCGAAATAATTAAGTGTCCTCAACGATTTGTAAAGGTAGTCAAAACACTGAAGGTACTTTAAACAGTCAAGAGCTTTTAACACTTAACGTCAACCAAAAGCCTCGATTTCAGGTAAAGTTAAGGGATTATTTTTTAGTAATAAAGAGCTCTTTGCCTCTGTATCTCTGTATCTATATTAACAATACTTTTCTTATGGTATACCAAAGCTTGGATTTGACAAGAAGCTGAATTAAGAGTACTACGAAGATCAAGCTATATTATAAATAAGTTTTGAATTTAGTAAAAAAACAATAATATTATGAATTAGTATTTTATCCTTAACATTTAATAATAATATATTTGATATCAGAACATAATTATATGATCACATTCTTTGATTTTATAATCTGGATATAGCTATATCTAAATAAGAAGGTCAACCCTGGTCCACTTATTTGGCGTCTATTTTCCTGCTGCTAATTACTTATAGAAGCCATAAAATGCAGAAGTTCACGGGTAATAAAACGAATCAATATAGGAATAGTAGATTCACAAGGGAATTGTTATGCTGCGAGAGTTATAGAAATGTCCACCATATTGAAAATACGTGTGGACCTCTAAAGGGGTTGTTTAGAATATATTTACTATCTTCATAAGAATACGAGACTTGTTGTTGTCTTTATGAAATAAAAACGATTTTAAATTATATTTTTTTAGTTTATATATACCATATAGAAAATAAATAATAATAGGGATAATGCACAATTTTTGTTTATTGAAATAATGAAATAAATGTTTAATCATTAAACACTTAAGCATCAAATTATTATATTATTCATTCATTTAACATTAACTTAGCTTGTACTTATTATTAAAGTAAAGCTTATATACGCGGCAGCCCTTGTCCCTTTTCTCTGGTTGGTAAGATAACCGCACATATTCTACACATTTTACTTTAACCTACTTTAAAATAGCTTCTCTCGCTTTATTTAGTATGAATACCTATACATGGTAATTCAGCAATTTCATAGTATTAATAAAGTGGTGTACAATCAGCACTCGACGGGTTCGGTTATTTATCTCTCTTCGGAGTCACCACCCTTTAGCATTCCTTTAAAATTACTATGTGTGTGGTATACACCATACAATTTTGATTTAAATAACTTCATCGCCAAAACGGGCCAGCGGTGAGATAAAATACTAACATAATATAGCGTTCAAGTCATAGGTCTCACCTAATCAATCATTTTCATCCTAACAAAGTTGCTAAGCTGAATTTAGGCCTAAATAGCTTCTTTGATATCTGGAAAAGCAATATGATTAGAACTAAAATAAGTAAAAAAAGGACATGCTAGTATATGAAGAAGCATAATATAACACTTATTTTAAATAAAATCAGTATGAGAATCTGTACTGAAAATGTATTCGAAAGACATCCTTATTTCTTAAACGTCAACACAAGCAAACTTCTGTAGAAATTATTTTCTTGTTATTCATTAACGAACAGAAAATAAATTATATTTTTGTAGGGCAAAGAATATCTTTTCCATTCATTTCTAATAAAAAAAAATACTACGAGTGGAACTCTTGTCTATAGAATGAAACGTCGACATGTATTATTCTTGAAACAAATATTGGCGTTGGTAGAGCGTCGGTGGCTCAATGGTGTGGACTGTCGCCCTCGTACCGGGAGGGCTGAGGTTCAAATCCCGACACGTAACAATGTGTTTTCGAATTTTCGAAAAATATATGTACGTTATCCGACGCTCTTACGGTGATGGAAAACATCGTGAGGAAACCTTCATGCACGCCTGCGAAGAGATTCAAAGGTTGTGTGTGAAGTCATCCAATCCGCACTGGGCCCGCGTTGACGACTTAGGCCTTATCACCCTATACGGGTAGGCTCGTGCCCCTCGGTGGGGACGTTTAATGAGCTGATGATGATGAAATATTGGCTGAATCGTGAAAGCAGCCAACGGGAAAAACAAAACATTCATTTTTAGATAGTGGTTAATGTGTGCTCGCGCGTGTGTGTATGTGTAATGTAGGTACAATTATGTTTGCAATGTATGTGTGTTATAATTAGGTGATTATTTTAAATATTTTCATGTAATACTTTGTCCGTGTAGGTTTTCTTCCAAATGACGAAGCTGGTTAAAGCTCTATTTAAACGGATTATACTGAGTTCACATTTTAATAAAATGGGGAAAACACCTGGTACAATAATTATGTAGAAAGCTTACGGTGCAGTGATTGCATATAATATAATAGATATTTACAATTTCTTCAGTAGCAAAGTTACAAACGCGCTGATAACGTAATCTTTAAGTATATTGGAAGTTCAAAGTCAATATTCCCAAGTTCACTGAAAGTAAAAGGTCATAAATTACGGAACAGTTAGGACATGATAAAATCAATGGGGACGTTGCCCGAATATACTGAGGGACAAAAACTGATTATCAGCAGAAGAACGGGAAGGGCTTAAATAGACAGCCTTTTTTATCGGACTTGCTCAACTTTGTTTATTCATGACTTTTACAAGCCTTTATTTGACTTAGCACTAAACATAAGTGAACATAAGTTCATAACAGGTACATATTAATAATAGGTGATCAAGCTTTGATAAAAATTTATGGTTTTAATATTTACAAAGGCCTCATTTAGTAAGTAATATAGTAATAATATTACACTACTACTTAGAACACAATACAAAAAACAAGCAAAATACTTAAACGAAAAAAATAAAGGATATTTTAAAAATTGCGTTACTATAGGGTAAGTAACTCCCTTACAATATGGAGGGTGCAGGTTCAAATCTCGCCACGAACCAATGTCAATTTTGAATTTTCTAAATTCAAAATTGACATTGGTCTTGCGTTTATTTGACGCTCTTACGGTGAAGGAAAAAATCATGAGGAAACATGCGGCACGCCTACGAATAAATTCTGTGGCTGTGCGTGAAGTCGCCCAATCCTTTACGGGTAGACTCGTGCGCCTCGTTGGGTACGCTTAATGAGCTGATGGGTCGCCAGAGCTTCGTAAGTTCCTAGTTAGATGTGTTCTGGCTTGATATATCTGTTAAACTTTTATAAAAATCTGTTTAAATCAGTGGAATGGATTATTTTATCATGAATCTAGAAAAATGTTGTCAGCTTACCTTTACAGCTTTATTGTTATCTAATATCAAAGTCAAAGTCAAAAACATTAATTTCAAATTAGGCTTACAAAAAGCACTTATGAACGTCAAGAAATATAGTAAAAAATGATTTAAATACTAAACTAAAAATATGTTTTGATGCTTTGAAAAAAAAAAGAAAATAAATATAGAAAAAAAATTGAATATCTAGGGATTGATAAAATTTAGAGGTGTTAAAATTGCGATCGAGTTTTAAGTACAAAGAAATGTAGTTATTAAGAAATTCTAACAGCTATTTTAATGTTTTTCTAGGATAGCCAATCTGATCCTAATTAAAATGAACCCAGTAATCGAGCTGTTTCGTTCATAAGGTAAATAAGAGGAACAGAGCAGCTATCTGGCATAGCCCCATTGAAATGCTGTGGCGAAGTCGCTTGATTAATGAAGATAAGTTCGAGTGCTGTCGATACTTGAATGTGGCTAAAAGAGTTTTTAGGTCGCGAACATTCTTAGCGTCGAACAGAAGCGCTTGTTCTCATTAAACTTACTAAGTCACGTCTTTGAATAAGTATGCTAAAAGACTTCAGGGAGCACGAAATGAGGTTATTGTCAAACTTAGTCTGCACCCTCATTGTTGTAAATACGTAATAGAATCTGTATGTTAAGTAACTGGATTTAAATAAACATACATAATGTATCCCTACACATTTAATCATCGTCTAAGAGCAGCAATTTAAGCAAGGAACCTGTACTATGAGTATTAAAATAACAATTGATAAACTTACTAGATTTGTTTGACATTTAATATCCTAGACCCATATATACACACAATTTTTATGCCCTGAAATATTTTGTACTTGGGTCAAACCTGGAACACTCAATTTTTATAACAGACTATACAATCTCTACACCACTTAGGTAACAAATACAAACGGACAAGAATTTTATAATATGCAGTTTAAAATATAATAGTACCAATTTGCGTACATAATGAATGTTACAAATATAAATGTTTGCGTGTGTTTGAGAAAAAGCCATTGTACGAGGCATGTACGAGGAAAGACCTTTTGACTACGTCAATTCACACGATACGAAACGACCAATTCCAAAAAGGTCCTTGTGCGATACGCGCCTCGATTTGAACAACGTATGAAACGTTCAATTACACTGGGTGACTGAATTCGACATTGGTAAATCTTTCGTATTTTTTTCCAACCCTTTTTCACCATCTTCAAATAAAAGACCTTATTTCTTGCAAAAAAATTTTTGAGACACATAACGAGCCTTCCTAATGTTCTCCTTTATAATATTGTTTTTTTACTGGAAAATCTCTTCTTAAACTTTGGGTCATGTGGTCTCAACTAACTTAAATTACTATTCTGCTGGAGTGCATCATAATCACGGGATTGACTGTCATCATTGTGAAGTTTTGGATTTGTTGCTAGGAGAGACGCCAGATTCTCATATTTCAAATTGTGCAGAACGCACCATGAGTATGTTAATGTAATTAGTTTTAGAAGATCATAAAAACATTATTATTTTACTATACAGGCATACAGAAAAAAATATGGTAAAAGAGATGAAAAAAAGAAAAATACGGTCAACAGACACCGTCGTGCGCTACAGCAGCACTGAAGGCGGAGTTGTTAGTTATTTTGTACAATCAAGAAACAAATACATTATGTGATATCTTGAAATTTGTTGCCATTAAGACACGAGAAACCTAGTGCAAGGTGTCAAATTTTACTTATTTCCCTAGTTATAACAGATCTATATCCTATACAAATATGGTGGTTAGTGATACGCCTGACCATGGCGATGAAGTGTTGGTGGAAATTATTAGTAATAGCTGTCATTATGTTCCACCAACTCAGCCCTGCGCCCATTACCCAAAATGACAAGTATTGGGTCTTTTATGCCCGGTAATTTTACTTGCTACAGTGCCCTCATTCCAAAACACAGACGTGCGAAACGCTCCTATTTTACGACATTATCTGGCACTGCGGTGGTACCTACCTAGACTATTCAGTTTAGAGCTGCGATACTGGCTGAAAAATAAAGACTTATAAATCTTTAGTCATATCAGAGGATCTAATTTTAATATGTGATGTTTATTCCAGGATCAGAGGCAATTCGAGTTTCATCTCTGTTTGGTCTTTCTTTTCTCAAAATTATTCGTTTAGCAGATACTTTCTAGTTTACGTTTTTATAACATGTTAGAATTTGATTTACCTTTAGCTAAAACGACAATTGTATGAAGTATGTCGTCAAAACAAAAGCATATGCACCATGGACACATGCTGTTGGCATGCTAGAATTAAGAGACAATATCTAAGAAACATAACTTTTTATCTAAATCAAAGTAATCGGCGTAAATATTCGCAATAAAAATTTCTTTCCAAGCGATTCTAACGCTTTATTGCCCAGTTTATGGAGCAGTAAAAGGGACCAGCGATAGGTTTTCCACCAAGTGACAAAGTGGAATGTTCGCATTTGGTCACTTCTGAAGAAAAAGTGTAAGACAGGCTTTAAGGAGTTTATTTGATACAGTTTATTACCTTCTTAAACTTGACCACTTTCAGGTATGTTTGTGGTTACCAAGGTTTTAAATGATGTGTTTCCTTTGAAATTAGGTTAAAAGGCTTTATAAAAATGATTTTCTCGTTAGAATTTCAAGCAGTTGGAGGACTAGATAACTGACAATTATATTTTGGAGAAATTTTACAAAGACTCCAAATATTAGGTAAAAACATACATGAAGAAAATAACGTGTTTAACTATTTAACTTTACATACATTAATTGGAACTTAATTACCTGATAAAAAGTTTAGTAATTTCGTAATCTTAAAACAATTTTTATATGTATAATACTCCAATATAAAACCGTTTTATGGGTTGTGGTATTCATCCTGAAAATGGATAAAGGCATAATTTGCAATCGCAATGAGTTAGAATTAAAGTTTTCGCATAATATATCTCAGTAGTAGCTATACAATAAGTAAAATATATAACATAGATATTTCCTTACTTAAACAAATTACAGTTGATTGTTACAAGAAACTTACTACAGTCGAAACTTACGCCGTTATTCGCCTAGAATGAGACGAATTAATTTGATTTATCAGCCCAATGATGTTCGTGTGGAGAATTATAATTTGACCTACTAAAAACACGCAAGGAGATTTATTGCGAAGCTCCTCGTAAAGTTTAAGGATATAAATCGTCCTGCGAGACGTTTTTAAGTGCTCCTGTGATCTTAGCCAGTTCTGTATGTTTATAGGCAAGTGTCTCACCCATTATGCTACTACTAATTTTAAATAAATATATGATTCAAATACCTGTACTATATGGGTAGTCATATTTTAATATAAGTACCTAACATAAGTGTGAGTGCTATTGTTATGTCAAATGATGCTTATTATATCTAAAAGACCAAAATAACTTTTATGCAGACAAATATTGTAGACTACATACATCGAATTCTTGAAATTAGCATTAGAATACCAGCACAGGAAAAACTCCGCAGGCAGCTAGGTGAATATTGCAAGAGAATATTGAATTAAAGATTACAATGCAAAGTGCATTCTCACCTCGCGTCTCACTGCCCGTAAATTGACTTTTTTCGTTCCAATTGGCTTTTCATTGCTGGAATATATCACTTTTCAATAAAATGTAAGTTGAAAAGAATATCAATCAAATGGAATATCATATGAATTTAAACTTGATTTTTTTTGCTTAGATATAAAATGGAAGTGCAAAAAGCAATCGAAGTGATAACTATTAAATATAACGTATGCATTAAGAATATACCTGCAATGTGATAACGTAATTAAGTGAAAATAAGAATGGCATTCTAAAAAAACGAAGGTAAAAAGTAAATTTAATGATGTTAATATGTTCAGTAATATTTAAATCATTACAGAGCTTTCATAATTTAATGTCAAAGTATGACTTTTTTAAATCTATTTTTTATGGTTCCATAGCTGCTGGAAATTATTTGGATTTAAATATGGCCTATAATCATAAATAACTACAGCATAGAATCCGGGTTAAAATAGCGATTAAAAACTATACCTGATGCTCTCACTCCCTACACGATTTTGCGTAGGCGAAAATGAGACAGCAAACTGATCATTGTTCTCATAATTAGCAGGTCGTCACATCTGTTATGTCATTGGAGTCATTCACATACTACCAAATTCAAAATCTCATTTTGACGTACATTGTTAAAGATTGTTAAAACAGTTTGACACCTTGCTCACATGGCCGGATTATAGTACTGTCAGTGGTTTGGCGGCTCCTGATTATAAGAAAAATATTTTCTGTGTAATTTGCACTCAGATTGGCTCAGATAGTGATTTATCTATACTAAAACTCGTTCTTATTGAAGTGTTTTAGATTATAAAAACATGTCTTGTGTTATTGACGGTTGTTTTTCACATTCAGGAAGGAAAGAAAGCAGTGGTGAAAAGATTCACTTTCATTCGTGAGTTTTTGATTAAATTTATATTAAATAAATCAGGAAATGTGTGTAAACTATGATATAAATGTTTCTTACTTATAGTTGTACTTTTCAAATAAAAGCCAAAACAGTATTTGTCTACTTTTTCTCAAAAAATCCCAATTAAATTTTCTAGGTAAACATTTCAACTAGTGATGTGGCTTTTACATATCGATATTTGAGTTAGGCTTTCCGGCGAAGCAACATCAGCGGATATATTAAGGTTATTATAATATTACAGTTTCCCAAAGAATGAAAATATGAAACAAGAATGGATAAGACGAGTCGGGAGACCTGACTGGAACTGGAAGCCACACAGCAGGATCTGTTCTAAGCACTTCTGTCCCGACAATTATTTGCAAAATGAATTTTATTCATTAAATTTTCTTAATATTAAATTTGTCCGAAGCTGAACCAATTGTAATTATCTGCCTATTAATATAATCAACACAAAAACGAAACCTTTCCAATGTATAAATAATTTTCAGAGTTCAGATCGAGGATACATTCACAGTGCAGCATCTGTTGTACAATGGCAAGGAAATAGTGCAAAAGTATGTACAATTTGCACAATATTATATATAATTATTTATTATGTTTTCGAAATCCTTAAGATTCACGGGCCAAATAGTGGCCCGGTCCTTTGGAAGGCATGTGTGGGGCCGAAGCCAACAGCACAGAGGCCTTTTTTCGAATGTTTAATCTTTGTAAGTGTTACACGTTATTATTGTTATTATTAAACCTTAACCTAGCGTACTTACCTTAAATTATGTAGAACTACCTATTGCTTGCGGCTTCGCTCGCGTTAAGGAGTATTATTTTTTATCGCCTGTTTTGTATCCTTAGGGATGGAATTCATCAACATTCTTAAAGGAGATTTCTACATCCATAGTAGCTTTACCTTAAATCCTGTCTTAGCGAATGCCTGCGTTTTTACCTGCATGTTAAATTTCAGCCCGACCCGTCTTGTGGTTTGTGCATTGATAGATCACTATGTCAGTCAGTCATTTAGTCACCTTTGAGTTATATATATTAAGGAGATAGGTAGATGGCTTCGAAGCGTCTGGCTCATTGGGTGAGCAGGTATAAAAAGCCGGCCAATGAATGCGTCGGCAATCTTGAGTTCAACTCAAGAGTGAGTTACTCATAACATTTTGTGAAAAATTAAACGCGTTTGCTGTATTGAAATCTCACTTAAATGTTTATTTTATTCAACTATCCTATCTATCTAATCCACCATCTTTTTATAACCATGATGGTGCCCCAGTTTAAATTTTCACGGATTTAAAACACCTGTTACTATACTCAAAACTAAAATACCGAATAGATGGACGTACAGGATGTGTAGTTTTAGTAATATAATACGGAACACTAACAATTGAAGTTAATCTGTAAATCAATAAAAATAATATTATTATAATATATTTATTTCTGACATAATATTTACCCCGTGAGAATCGAACCCACTACCTTCAGATCGAGGGCCGAATGTTTAGACTCACGTCTAGCGTGCACATTAACAATATTTCCAGATACCATTATCACTACATAGTATATAACATAGTCGCTTTTTCAGTTCCTATATTAAATCTTTAAAACTACGCAACGGATTTGGATGCAGGTTTTAGGGTTCCGTAGCCAAATGGCAAAAAAACGAAACCCTCATAGATTGATGTCCTCATAGATGTATGTCTGTCGATCCGTCCGTATATCACACCATTTTTTCTCCGAAACTATCAGCACTACACTATTCAAATTCTGTAAGTATTATTCTGTGAACTGCTATAAGGTTTTGACAAGAAACTTGAAAAAAATATATACATTTTGGGCTCTCCATACATTGAACGGAACATCAATTTTTTTTCATCGTTCCCAATCGTGTGGGGTATTAATGACAAAAGTCTTGAGCAATGCGTCCTACCCGTACTAATATACGCAGCTGAAAAATGGACACTGACTGCGGGATTGGTTCACAAGTTCAAAGTCACTCAACTCGCAATGGAGCGAGCTATACTCGGGGTCTCTCTTAGGGATGAGATTAGAAATGATTTAATCCGTAAGAGAACTAAAGTTACCGACATAGCCCGCCGGATCAGCATGTTGAAGTGCTCCTAGCTTCCCTCACGAAGTTTTTACGGCTAAGTTAGAAAGTTTGGTCTAAGGAAACATATTCTTGCAAAACCTCGAGAAGGACGCCATCAAAGTTTACATAATAGTAATCCCCGTGAGAATTCAACCCACGACCTCCATGTCGAAAGCCAAATATTTAGTACCTTCGCTAGAGCTCATTATCAATATTTTCAGATACCATAACTATCGATAAAATATAATAATTCATTCCTTTCACTAGCAAATTCATCAATCAAATCAAGTTGTGACAACATACCAGATAATGAAACGACTCGTAACACATGTCTCTTTCTCACCCACTATTAAATACGTTAAGGAAAAGGAATGAAGATATGCAGTGCAGTTGTTATTTAGTCATCTTCCACTTATTTTGGTTCCTAGTAATAATAGTCCAATGGAGATAACCGTCCCAACAAGCAATAGTGTTCTTCCACGTTAGTCTCGGAGAGGCTCATAATTAATACTATTTTTTTTATAAATATAACACAATTAGGTTTTTTATTTTTACTACTGTATTTAAATCTTTTATAACAGTGATCAATAAAATAAAATAAAAATATAACTTTTGCACATTTTTTAAAGCAAAAGTTAGTTTTGGGTCCTACGCTGTTTTTAACATATATTAACCTCTAGCTGCGAGGTGGAAGAATCCTTTGCAGATGACGAGACCTTTGTAGATGATACCGTACTGCTTTTTCATAGCAAAACGTGGGAGGAAGTATATGGGTATGCTCAGGAGGGCTTTTCTCATGTCACGAAATGGCTCAACCAGAACATAGGTTCTGGTTGAGCCATTTCGTCAATGTCGACAAAATTAAATATATTATTTTTCACCTAATAATAGAAACCATCCGTACAGCCTACGCCACCTCGTTTTAATTGCCTATTCTCAAACGAACTGCAACTCACCCAAGTGCTCATGCCCTCCACTTGGCAATGTAAATAATTTTAAATACCTTGGTGTTGTAATAGATAAACACTTAAATTTTGAGGTCCATATTAATCTTCTTACGTCTAGAACCAGAAAATTGATTTACAAATCTTAGCATGTAGCAGTTATAAAGTATTGAAGCAAACCTATATGGCTTTATGCCAGTCTATATTGTCATATTGCATTCTATCATGGGTGGCGTCGCTAAAAATCGCTTACTCTATGTTGAACGTGCTCAAGGAGCTGTGCTTAAAGTAACTCTTTTTCTGCCATTTCTTTATCCAACAAGCGATCTGTATGCTAAAGCAAATGTACTCACCGTGCGTCAACTTTTTATTCTGCAAGTAATAGTGAGACAACATTCTCTATTAACATATGATCCAGAGCATCGAAGGAATGAACGACTCAAGCACAAAGTTTGCGTGCCTGCTGCACATAAAACCGGTTTGGCCCAACATTTTTTTCTCTTTCTTGGTCCCTATGTATATAATAAAAAATTCAATTCTTCCTATTTATTCACTACCTACACTACAATGTAGAAGAAAGTGTCAGAATGGTTGCAAACACTAACTTATGATGAAACAGAAAGCCTTCTCTTGATAAAAACTTAAAGTGATGTTTCCGACTTACTAAACTGTATCTATACTATATATCTATGAAACACGAAACTAAACTCGTATTCACGACAATCAAACACATACCTATTATAAATTTCTCACATACATAATATATTTGTACCTATTTTTTTATGCACATGGCTTAACTAAATGTTTAGCAATTCATGTTGTAATTACACCCTAGAGGCGAGAGCCCTGCAATCCGTAAGACAGGTTTCAGGTCAGACCTAGTATAGATGCCAGTCTCTCACTTTATAGCTGATTTATGTTATTTTGTCAAATATTGTTAAACATAAAATGTATGATATTTTGTGAAAGAAAATGAATGATTTTTATCATTATTATTTCATATTAATAAAATAATGGAGACTTAAATAACGTTTATGAGAAATGTTTTATAAAACATATATCTGCCTGTTATTCCAACGCAAAGTCATTAAAAAGCTGACTATTAACTATAACAAACTTTTGAGTTGAAATTGCGGTGAATTTAACTATATTGGGTAATTGATCCTTTAAAACAGTATCTTAACTGCATTAGTAGTATTAGAAGTGCCGTAGTTATAAACAAAGTTTCGAACGATAAGTCGGGATTAAGGGCCAAGCGGTCAAACGGGGAACTTTTGAAGTCTCGTGTGGCAAACTGACCCCTTAGAGCACAATATTAAACAGAAGATTATGCATTTCAAACTTTATCAAAATCTAGCTATGCCCTGCGGTACAAGATGTCATCCCGCAGTAAATATGTATTTATTTATTTACTAGTCACATGGTATTGCATTGGTGTTGCATTAATAAAGCCGTAGTTACATTGATCACGTGATACCCTGCAAGGACACTTAAAGGTCTATCATCAGACACCTGTATAATTAAAATATTTATTTCTCCTTAGAATAGCTATTTCTAAGGAGAAATAAATATTTGTAACTGAACTTGATAATTGTTCGATTCCCATCCAATACAATAAATTTAAACATTTTTGTAAAAGATATTTCGTGACAGCATGGTCATAAGTCCATTATTCGATGTAGCGCTTTTCGCAGAGGCGTATTAGTCGAATTGCTTTTCGTAACAGCGTGCGTCGCAACAACGGTATTCGAGACTACATATCAGAACAACATGTGTTATTCTTTTCAAAAGAATTTAAGCAACAAAAATGACATTCCATGAATAAAGACACCCAAGGCAAGACTGTATCACGTCTACATAACAATAAACATAGCTATTGAACAGTTCCCATTAATGCAATACCCTATTTGAAATAGCCATTCGTATGGGGCGGATAAATTTCTTTTGTTAGTAGAAAAACATAATATGCATACGTGTTCATCATGCATGACGGAAGCATGGATTTAAATAACAAATGGTGAAAGAAAAGGCTGAGCACTGATATTGGTAAACAGTGATAAGTCGGAAAAGAACATGAATATGTGATAACAAAGGCTTTGGCGATATTCCGTTATACTTTTATCTCATCATTCTCAGACCTTATTCCAGAAGGGGGCTAGCGACTGCATTGCATTCTTGATTTTTCGACCTGCCATGTCACCGTGAACTTCTTTATAAATCTAAGTCAAAATTCATTTATTTTCAAATTACGCTTACAAACTCTTGCATGAAAAAAATTACACAAAATATTAATTATTCATCCTAACACTTGTCATACATTTTTTATTATCCTTTCTTGTGCCTTCCATATCTTACAAGAAGTAATTCACCATCCACATCATATTGGGTCAGATCATCGCCAGCCTGCCTTTAGTTAAGGCGCTATATCTAAAACGATTGTGCACGAAGTAGGCAAATTTTAAAAGAGATGAACTTACTAAGGGAAATTTGAGGAAGAAACTACTACTGAAGAAATACCGATTACTTAAGAAGTTTCGAATATTGAGTAATGACGTGAATCAATGTTTAATTACTTTTTATAAAATATAAACATCTTAAAAGTCATTACATTATATATTAATATATCGAGACTTTTTGTTTTTATCAAATTATGGCTTATATTACAATAACTTTTTCATTCTTCTTTCTTTCTGTATATCAGGGAGATACTCAAAGGACAGATAACGTTTTATATAAAATCATTATAAATTATGTTAGAACTTAAAAGATTGCGAAACGTTTGTGAGCTTTTGATGAAAAACATATCTACTTTATAATCTACGTGCCGCTCGTTCACTCCGGAGTACAGATTTATATGAAAAAAACGAGATTGTGCTGTACGACCTTACAAGTACATGGTTTTCCTCAAGTAAATTGAACCAACAATCGTTAATTCATTGTAAAACATTTACTACATCATTGTATTGCTTACATTAATTTTGCATTAACAGTATTGTAATCCTGGCACGTAAGTGCTGTAAACTCAAATGTGATTGTGTTCTGAGTCTATAATCGTTTAATGGAATTTGCCTTTTATAGTCACAGCGTGATTGGTTTCGTATTGTTTGTTTATTCATTTGCACTTGAGTTACCATTGTGTGTACCAGTTTATAAATTTTAAACAAATATTTCTCGTTATCATAATCTAAAATTGGAATTATTCAGTAATTTTACTTATGACTCTTTGTGACATAAAAAATACATTACGGTATTTAATAATATCAGCATGATTAGCTGTCAAGAATAGTGAGGAATTCTATATAGTATCTTGAATGTATCTTTTACGGAAGTGGTTTCAGGTTAAATAACAACGAACAATTCGTGAATTGGTCGAGATCTCTGCTATGAGACAAGAGCATCTGAACTCGATCCCCACGTGTCAAACAACTGTGTGCATGAATATGTTTGTATAAGTCTGGGTGGTTATTTTATGCTATATTTCTGTTTTTACAAAAGATAGTATCAGTACGTTTATTTGTTTTAATGTCCCAAATTGAAATGAATTCTTTAATTAGAAATCCTGGTTAGGTATAGTATGAAGATGTTTATTTAATTTTGTTAATTTACGATGACAAGAGTACGATATGAGTTTTTTTTTAATTTATGGGCGACTTATAGGCATGCAGACTTCGTTAAATTCAATTTGTATGTCTATGCATTGTTTTGAAAAATAGCAGTTATAGAAAATGGTAACTTCTTTTGCTAATAATACAAACTTTAGTTACATATTTTATTTTTGGAGACTTCCATGGCAACCATTATTAAGAATTAGAAGTTCGTGTTTGTTGGGTACCCAGAGGATTTTTGCTATTTGACCACGTCAAGGTGATGACACTTAAGGTCTCAAGTATTGAATGATAAACTTTGCAAGTAACTTATGCATTGTTTAGGACAAAACATTACTAAAGACCCAAATCATCAAATTATTATACAAACTAAATGTTAATATAATTATTTTTGTTACTTATATTTCATAATTTTCTTTACTTTAACTACAATTCACTAGAATATGAACGTTGTGTAAGCACCATAATATAAGCTGCTAGCCAAACTTTTGCATTATCCGGTTAATTTTAAAAGATTAAACACTGCTTTAATAGTATAGACAGCATTCTTTGCCGACACAGAGAAAAGATACGGACAATATTTAATTTTAATTAAACCGAGCTACGATATTTCATTCGATGCTACGATTTATACGCTGGAATGCTACGAAAGCGTTCGGTTTGTAGCAATTAGGCTCTGAAACATCTGTTCTGTCTAACAAATGTTTTTTAGCATGAGAATCTTTCAACAGGCGTTCAAGACTTCGAGACTTTTGTTTTATGGAATTCACCTTTGATTGCATTCTGCTGTAATTATTCATAATCTTGTCTTTAATTAGTTGCTGAGCCACACTAGCTATTTAACGTTACACAATTTGAAATGCAATATCTATAAAAATAAATCAGGGAGTAAAACATATTTACTGCCAACACACACTTTAATTGCTACTGGCATCAGCCCTATTCTTTTGTGTTGGTATTATACCCAATAAAAATATATTGTGTGTGGAATCACGCAGTTAAAAATAGTAGACCTGTTTTAAGCTTACATATTTTATTTTAAATGTCAAAGAAGTGAATAAAGCAGAGTTTGCAATTAAATATATTCTATATTTTTTAAAACCAAAGTATCTGTTTAGTTTAATGATTTACTTTAACATATATCATTCAGATTCATAGTCCTTTAAGCAAATTCTTAAAGCAGCAAGACCCTTATAATAGTCTTAAAAGACGTGTTTGCACTGCATAAAACTAACACTTTGTTGCCAAGTCCGAGAGTTAAGATCATTATGGGACGTGACTGCCGCGTCCGAAAACTGGCATTGCCTCGGTATCATAACAGAGGGACCTCAATTTATACTGTTGAAAGTTGTTAGCAGCTGGTACATAAAAACCTTTGTACAGCATATACTAAAGTATACTTTCTTATCTGTAGCCGACACAAAGGGCCACCAGATTTCGTATGAGGAACTTGGTCATATTTAAATTTTTAACAACTATTAAATTCATATATAATGAAAGTGAGTGTGTTTGCAGTATGTGATTATTCGATGAAAAATATAGAACCCTATACGTCTTCTATTTTAATTTCCTTTATCATTACCAGATTATTAAACGTCCCCACCGAGGGGCACGAGCCTACCTGTATAGGTAGTGTCAGTAGGGTAGTGATCATTTAATGTCCTTATAATTTAAATATTATTTTTTCAAAATATTCATTAAAATGTTGTAGTTATATGATTGGTCTTTCTAGGGCTTCACTGAAAAACACCGTCCTGGCCTGCTATTATGGTGCCAAGACAAATGCTGAGTGAAGTCCGGTTTGACATTTAATTGTATTCATCATTTTTTTCTTGTATGTCTTTATGTCAAATAAGTATATTTATTTATTTTTATTTATGATCAAAGTTACCCTACTACTAGGTTAGTAGGATTAATACCAGAAACAACAAAGAGAGAGAGAATGAGCTGCTAATTTGTGTGGATAGGAGGTTATGTTAAAGCATCAGGTTCATTCATTTACTGAATTATCATTTATTACGAAACACGTGGTATCAAAAGCATTTCCCATTTATAAGCATAAGAAATCATTTAGATAGAGGTACCCAAAATAATGATTTTTATACACGGATTCCCTTGTCTTGCACTTGTAACTTATTTGAAATTAAATAAAATTTAGAAATTAATGAACTAATGCCGCAGCAAAATATAAAATATCTACATGACTATAGACTTAACTATATAAACTACCATTTCTTGTAAAATACCTGAAAATTTCCTACGCACACACACACACTTTAGTCAAGGCGTCGTTATCCTTATTTTACGTCGATATACCTACATTTATTTTGCCGTGCACTCCGGGGAGACATTCCTCGGAGTGCCGAAAAAAATCTTGGTATTAGTTTGTATATGTAGAATTTTTGGCAACGAAACTATAAAAAAATAACAAAAAATACCGACTTCAAAATATGTGTACTAAATTTTAGCTGATTAAATCAAATAAGTGAAATAGTTATACTTTTGAAGTCGGTGCCAGGTAAAACAAGAGCTGTGTAAGGGTGATATTTATCTTTCTAACCCCACACGTTTAGGTGAAAAATACAATTTTGAGTTTTAGTCCAATGTATGGGGAACCTTAAAACATTTTTTTTTCCAGTTTCTTGTGAAAACGGTTCACAGAATACGTATACTCATAATAAGAAAATTTGAACAGTGAGGTAATAATGGTTTCGAAAAAAAAGGATGTGACATACGGACGGACAGACGAATCTATAAGAGTTCCGTTGTACGGACATATACGGTTGAATTAAGTTACCTCCCTTTTTGGAGGTCGGTTAAAAATATAATTTATTTCATTAGTAAGTTCAATTGTTTTAGTCATAGTCATTTTTATCAACTAAAATTTCATTATATCTCAGAAATACCCGGTCAAGAAACCTATAGTATATTAACTCGCACAACATAAAATCTTACATAACATTTAGATAAAATATTACTGTACTCAGCTAGGAAAGAGCTAGATATGGATCAAGGTTAGCAATAGGCACTAAGACACGATGTCTTGGGACCACTGAGATTTTGAGAGAACATTTCCTACGTCTAGGTTGGCTGAAGCCACTTTAGAGAATAACTACGTACTGACCGTATCAATTCTGCGATGTAATATAATATATATTACAGAACAAAAAAAAACTTTTATTTTGGAACACACACAAACGTGTATGTATGTACGTCTATTAAATGCTTTGAAACAGAATAAAGTACTGATCGCGAGGCTGTCGGTCCAGGCTACTAGGTATCTTAGTTTGGCAGTTGTTAAACTCACTAATTCGCACGAGGCCTACATGGTGGGTTACAGCCCAATCTTCCCATAGATATGTGAGAAGGCCTCTCCCTGCAGTGTGACGTAATATGCTGATCAATGAATGATGTACATAATAGATGATGAAAGATTCTCATTTCACATCAATGAAGTGCATCTCACTATAAAGTCCGGGAAACGAATAAACAAACATAAAAGTAACGTTAATACTGAATATGTTAGATACAATTACTTCCCTATAAAGCATATATTTGGGGAGATTCGGCCATAATCCATTGACAGCTTAACATGCTTTCGGAAGCATGAAGAGACTGCATATAATATTTTTATTCACCCATTAACAAACAACCTCGCGTGATACAACATGTTTTATTCAGTTGAAATTTAAGATTAGATTTGGAACTGTGCTGGAGTAGTTTCATCAGGATTTTAGTTTGGATCCTGAATAATTCGCAAATTTAGCGAATGACACTTTGTTTTCATCAATTCAAAGAAATTGCAATTTAGCAGAAAAATGTCTAGAACTGACTTAAGAGTAGGTAACAAAAATGTTAGTAAGCTCGGGTGAAATTGAACTGTCAGCATAATGAAAAGTCAAAGAACTTTAATGGTATATTATGAGGAGTTCAAAGTTACTACCGTACAAAACAGTTTTACTATAATTGCACCAAATAAGACGAAGTAATATTATTGGTGCTTGATCAAAGTAAATTTATGCAATTTTCCTTAGTTTGGTTAGGTTGCCATGGACTAACTCGTACGTTAATATGAGTGTCTAAAAGGACGTTTTCCTGCTTACACTACTGAACGCACAATAAGCAGCCATGCCCATCTACAAAAATGGCGGTATTCATATACAAAAACACATCATAGACCGTAAGATGGTTTTTATACTTTGGCATTAGGGTTGGTACAACTTTTCATTCATCTAATGATACTTTGTCAATAAGACGAAGACTGTTTACTAGAGTTATTTTAGATAAATAAATATCCACTGACATACACACAGCGCCATCTAGCCCCAAAATAAGCATAAGCCTGTAATATGGGTTCCAAACACCATTGTTATTAAACATGTTTGCCCATGCATACATATGTTTATATATATTTTTTAAATACATACATATTATACATAGTAACACGCAGACCAATACAAACATACATTCACACAAATGTTTGTATTGCCTAGGGATCGAACCCGGAATCAAGGGTTTAAATTTAAATAACTAAAGTTCTGATTAAATGAATACAGCTAAAAAGATCTGTATGACTTCAAAGTTTATCAGTGGCCTCCTATTATTTAAATATTTTAAAATTTGCAGCGGTCCATTGTGTTCCAACACAGTTGAAAACTGATCGGTAATTTTGTGTGCTGCCTTAGTCCACTTAACACTTTCTTAACAACGCTCCTCGCAGAATAAACTCGATGCCCTTAGCGGGTAATTTTGTCAACTTAGCTTACACAAAGCTCTGAAGTAAATGTCAATGAAAATGGAATTGCTTTTGTTAATTTCTTTGGTTAATTTTTCAATTATGCGTAATGTTTACGAAGTATTGAAAAAGTTTTCAGTCTTTTGACAAAAAAATAATTTAAAAATAAACAAGAAATTTGACTGCTAAAATACCCACTGAAAAATGGAAAACAAGATCTACCATAGAGTCAAAAGATTTTTATATTATATTTTTATTTCAGACAATTTAGTTAGCTAATAGATATTAGCCCAGACAGCACTGCTTTCTATTAACTTTTGTACTCAATATATCTTAACCGGAGCGTTGTATCGTAAACGATTTTAATACACTAATATACCATTTTTAAAATACCTATTCAACGATACCCCATTCGATGGGATTGGGATAAAATATTTTCTTTTCAAAATTACAAAATACACAATTAATGTACCCAGTGACACTCACGCTATGGAGAAAACTCTAACGACATAACAAATGTTAAAATCCGACAATCCGTTTAGGCTGGACCAGGAAACATAAAATTCTACATACATACGCTTGAAAACCATAATCCTCCTTGGCAGACTGGTTTGAAAACAAAGACACCAAACATATTTTAAGATATTTTTGTTTGAAGAATTTCAGGCTATATACCCAGATAATGATGTCGCTGCTGATTTGAAATACTCAAATACTGAACTGAGTAAATGTTGAAACAATTTCAACATTTTTACCTTAATCACAACAATACAAGTGTAACGAACTCAGAAATTATTTCCGAAACGTTTTTCTATCGTCAATTATACTGTTTGTGTGCGTGGCACGTATGACAAAAATGCCCTTTATTAGGGAGATCTATTGAATTATGGCCCGGACCGTACCGCACCCGCTATTTGCACTGTGATGATTCTATTCCTTACAAAATAGCTTTCTGTCATAACCTTTTGTGGATAACCTAAAAACTGCGTCTGTCAACTGAAACTGACAATGATGAGTATTGAAAACTTCAATAAATTGTTTATAAAGTGAATCAGTAAACTAAAAGCAAAGGAAAGTTAACTTCTTTGCCGCAACACTGGATCTTGACGCTTTGAAACGACTTTTTACTATTACAGATAATTTAGTATGAAAGATTGGAACAATCTATGGAAATTACTATTATCTATATATACAACTATAATAAAAAGTATTCGAAGAGCAATTTTATGAACATAAAATAAAGTAAAATGTTAATTTCAAATTTAGTTTTTCGGAACAAAGTCTTTTACATATTTACGCAAACACTTTTTAATAATCTAAACAATGCCTGTTATATAAAATATCCTCTTGCACGCTATCAATCTAATCTTCAAGTCCTAACTCTGTGAGAATGAATTAATCGCTAGGAAATTAATTCCAATGCAACACACGTCGACGTCTGTGGCTTCCAGATTTCCCGTTTATGAATTGACAATTATCACTTCTACATAGATTGCATTTTCGGAATTCAATTATGCATAAAGGCTAATTAAGTTTCAGCATGTTTTAAAGGCACTAGGATTTAAAGCTTTAAATCATTTTAATGGCAGATCAACATAAGTTAAGAATAATTTAATTAATAATTATTCTTAACCTAAGTTGATCTTATACTATACACATAAATGTCAGAAAACACATGACGTTTTTGTAATCCCTCTTTATTACTTCAGAGGTACAGTGTTGTTCATGCGGGAGTGATGATTACTAACCTAGGGTTTCCCTAACGTTTGCTCCCTATAACATTAAAAACGCCCTAAGTATGTGGGTGTTAAAAAAAGATTATGAGTATAATAAATAAATATTCACTGACATTCACAAAGCGCCATTTAGCCAAAATAATGCTAAACAACTGATAAACATACTTTTGTATTTTTTTTTGTAAATATTCAGATAAAATACATAGAAAATACCCATGTCAAAACATGTTCATGCACACAAATGTTTGTAGTTTCTGCCCGGGGATCAAACCCGGCACCCTTGGTTAAGCACCACTTTGGGTTCCGGCTCTTAAGCCGACATCTCAACCATTCCACCAGATGGTTCGTCGAAAAAGTATACATATACAAATTTATAATTAAATTTCAAGGGTGAGTGTAACAGTACATTTTTATATTTTTTATATTACAGGTACGGGTACATTATCTACTGAACTCCTTGTGGTGAGTGGTTACAGTACACTTGTGATCTCAAAGTGAAATTGCCAGGTAAACGTTTTTTTACAGTAAGATACTGGTTGTAGGTACCCTTGTAATTACTTTGAAGACTGCAACACCTTATGTTTCTGTGTGCTAAATTTTTTATTTACCATTATTTATTAACCTTCAAATCGCCGCCATTACAGACACAATAGAAAATCTCATCATCATTACAACCTAATATGTCCACTGCTGAACGAAGGTCTCCTCCTCGTCTTGAGACACATAGCGATATTTATGACGAAACGTTGTCCCTTAATTTTCCGAATGCTCCTTATCCTTATTGGATTTGACAAAAACACTCCTTCTCGAAGTTGGACTCCATTTATATTACTTGTCTCAGGTACACATATTCGTCTACAGCTTCGAGGGCAGAACTCCTAACTAATATCGGTATAGGTACAATATTAGACATGAATTCATCTGACCATATCTGTCCAGGTTTTGAGCATTGTGTAATCATGTACTCCAACGTGATATCAACTTTCAATCGAAACTCAACATATCTTTCACGCAGCTATGAACGAGATTTAACATCCCTGTCTCACTTTTCGGTGTAATTGGATAGATTGTGTAAGCTTCCCATGTACTCGGACTGAAATAGTAGCGCTCTCGTAAAAAACATTTCAATATTTGATATAGCAGTTAGTAGTTAGTTTGAGGGCATGAAGTAGAGTTCATGACTCAATCAAATCGTAGACTTTCTCATAATTCACAAACGCTGTTGCTGATGCTGTATAACCTGCCGATGCTTATATTTGTAGTATACGAGTATGTTGCTAAAGCCTTTACGAAACCCGGCTTGTTCTGGGGGCTGTAAGTCGTCAAACCTATGCGCATGACGGTTCATGGTTACTCTGAAAAACTTTTTACCAATACATTATACTAACAACTTATTTTAACTATCTAAGTGTTGTGAAATCATTTCACGTACGCCACAAACAATAAAATGTATTTAAATAGACTTCTGACAAACACACAAACTGAAATCCGAAAATAATTAAGAATTATCTTGAAATGAAACCAGAACATTTACCTACCTAAGAATAAAACAAAAGTAAAAAACGAAATTACTATTACCGTATCACGTTCATCTATTATCCAAGTCCAGTGTAAGCCGGTTCTACATCAGAATGAAGCATCAGTTTAGTGTGCAAAGCAACATTGAGCTACTTCGGTTGAGCTCTCGTGAATATGCATGACAGTCTCGGCCTATGGCCTCGCTCTCCTATGTCGCTCGCCAGAAGATTAGAAAGTAGGTAACCGAGTTAAGGCTCAAGTCGCATACAAGCGATTAACTGTCTGTTGGGCGGAAAATTATGGCGGTGCATTGAAATGAAACGCCGTTTTAAAATGCAAGGGAATACGACTATAGTTTTTAAGTTTCTTGGAAGAATATGATAGTATTTAGAATGATACATTTACTATATTTTAAACAGTATTTAGATAGACATTGTGTTACATATCATTCAATGTTGTAAAAAGATATCATCATCACAACATGTCGCCTTACACACTTACTTGTAATAGGAGTGTAGGACGTACTCCAGCGTGACAATTGCGTGTGGCCATTGATCGAGATTAGATAAGGTTATATATTGAGATGCTGTCACTAGTTACTTGTCATTATTGAAAACACACTGGAACGAGTTCTGTATTTAAAAAAAAACATACATTCTATCATATGCGCAGACAGTAATTCAAATATGGTACTTAACACGAGCCCTCAAGCAAATTCCATTACGATTCGCAAATGAAGTCAAATATCTATCTTGTGAAGCAAGAACCTATTTAAATAAATGAAACATGTAATACTTATTGTAAATTTGTGTTGACGAAAAGCTTTGCTTTTTTTTATATTGAGGCAAGAACACAACTTGATTCAACGATCCAAGATACTAAGTTTACCTAATATCTTCTCAGAAATCCAAGAGCAAGCGGCATCACACGGAGAGACAAAGCAATTTTCGTTAAAAGGCTATTTCGGTGCATTGAAGTCGTCTTGCTGAAACATTTTACTTTCTCATAATGTTACTAAAAAGCTCGAATATCGGAAAGCCAGCAATTTACTAGGAAATCCAACCATTATTGGCTGAATCCTCAAGTATTCAACTTTTCATACGATAATCGGAAATTTTCAAGTAGAAATTCTGGGTTATTAGAGATTCAAGTCACCCAGCTGAGGGGTACCTCCATTTCAAATAAAAGGTCTCATAAAATAGTAAACGCCTTTTAAATTTTATTTTACATTAGAAGGTCATAATGTTGGCACTGTTCCTTATTCGGTCTGCCAAGTCGGCGCGTTAGTGACGAGAGCCCGCTTTTGAAACCACTGAACAAGAGCTTCTATACTTCTGCATAAAATGAAATTAGCTAAGGGTTCTCTATACGGTGAAATAAAAAAATAAGAAATAAGTTGAACCTTAAAAACCTGGTTCAGAGTTGATTCTACTGAGAATATTCTGTCAAGGGGCTTTTGTGCCTGATATGATTGATGACTAATGTTGAAGTAACGTATTAACTAATTAAATTCTGTTCTCTTGCACATAACTATCGCAGTCTACTTTCGGACGTGTCTTTCTATTTAATCTGGACCTTAACATGGCGTAGAACTATCGGACCCGAAGAAATTCTTTCTTATTAAGACGTGGTTTCTAGCTTTGAGCTCGTCTGTCAAATGGCTATTCTGAGATAAACATACGCTACGTGACTGTCGCACTGCCGTCTACGAGTATCATAGTAAGTCATAATAATACAAACGAATATTTACAGTCAAATAACTAAGTACCTACAAAACCGTTGAATAAATATCCTATAGATAATATTTGAGGCAAGCTACGAGAATAACATTTGAATTACAGCTAACAATTGACTAAGTAAGTAGCACTTATCCTGTTGAACATGTTTTAGAACGCACTAACTCAAATTGTATTAGTTCGGTATGTGCCCAAACATATACTGTATTTACCTAACGAAGTATTGGCGTAACCCATTTTGAAGTGTATACTTACCGACACTTTTATTTAATAACTAGGTTTTCCTCCGCAGAACACAGAAGAGAACTTGAAACAGAATATTATTAGTAGAAATATATATCCCTCATTTTAGGGGCTACATCAATGTTTGCAAAAAGCTACGTTTTTCTTCTTAGTGACACAACCTAGAACACTTCAAAGTTCTCACATAAAATTTACCCCCTCTTTTAAGTTCAGCCCCTTAAAAGATAGAGTAAATTTTTATGCAGATTATTTAATATTCATTTATTTATTTTATTGTAGGGCAGATATCCAAAAAATATGTATGATTTTTTATTAGTGGGAAATAGTGTGCATAACCATTTTAAGCTTTGTAGTTAAAAATTATTGATTGTATATCCAAATGTAAATAAAGTAAGAAAAACACCGTCTACGTTAGGGGCATAACAGCCGGTCACGGCCAGTGGCCACGCCAAAAGCTTGTTTGCGAAAGTAATGTTAGCTTTTCAGAAGGTAATAGTACTAGTTCGTAGCTAGTGAGGAACCCTTCTCGAATGGGTAGAAGTAGAAGGCAATTCAACATAATAATGGCACAAGGCAGCCGGCCAATGGCTTACGGGAAGTGTCATCACTCCACATCCCGTTGCCACTCCACCAGCACACGAGGAGAAATGTGGTTGCAACTCTAGACTTCCCGCATCCCTGTCAATGTGGTTAAGGAGAGCCCTGGGTTAAGTGGGTATGGAGCCATGCCCTAGGGTCCAAGTCCCACACACACTCAAATGGAAATCTTCTTATTGACTTTCCACTGCAATTTTGCAGTGCAAAGTCAATAAAAAGATTTTCAGGGAAAAAAGATGGGAGGAACCCTTCCATTCCAATTTGTAGATATATTTGTGAAATAAAATGAATCAATAACCAAATATGTAATGTTAAATAACATATTTGGTTTTTGAACTACTTCTAAACTAATAGATAAGGGCGAGGGGCTAGTATACCTATATGATAATACCTATTGTTTCCCGGAATAATGAATCCATCCAATGCTATTGAAAATAATCTCATCGCGGACAGATATTCAATATGCAACGGTATATTTTGTCGTGTTTTGTAGAATAACAGGATAAATCATTTATGTCGTACTGCCTGTAATAAAAGCATTGAATTATAATCCTTTTTTTTGTTCTTCGTGTCTATATTATTTTATAGTATTCAACTTGAATAATATGCGTAAGTCAGGGGACTTACGCATACAAAAGGCTTGTTCCGTGATAGTAAAGAACTCTATGTATAATTGCCATGCGCAGGCGTTTAAAAAAAATCAGAACTTGAGCTTTGCTTGCTATCCTTAACTAATTATATTATGTGTTATATTATGCCTCTTACAGTACACGTAAGAATTGAAGGGGTAGTTAAAATGTATTTTCAGTTGCCGTTACTATAAGGTACTTATACGTATAAAAAGAAAGCATTGCTGTTAATCAACCATACCGAACAGAATATGTATGCATGTACTCGTATGTATGAAGATGTACGCGACATTTAAAATATTTTAACGTAAAATTTTTCAGCTTCTGAAGCGTGCGCAGGTTTCCTCACGATATTTTACTTCACCGTAAGAGCGTCGTATAAACGTAAATATAATTTGATTATAAATTGGTATTAAAGCATTAGTCCACACCGATACGTCACCGAAAGAATTTTTGAAATGAAGCTGATAGTTCAACATTTTATAGGTCCAGTTTCGACCATCCAATTCCGCAATACACAGAATACTTTCACTACAGAGAAATTTCGGCCCCTTGATACATTTTAATGATCATCCAAAATTCATTCCAAGTATTCGACTTTCACTGAAAATAGTAGGGTGCATTGAAGCAAACATGACTGATCTACAAAACATTACTTGGCTAAAAAATAACAACTTAAAGCTTTGTCTTAAACGGAAGCTTCCAAGGTCGTTAAGTCATTTCAGTTTATTAGGAGTAGTATAAAATGGATTTGAGCAACATCAGTTGTTACTTGCTGGAACTCGTCATAACTTTATTTAGAGAGTTTATTGATATTTCATGAGTATTTTTAACAATTTATATTAGTTTAGAAATTGTTTGTTTCCATATACTCGTTATATTCGGTATGTTAAAGTTGTAACTGACGCTAGAATAATAATAACACAAATTTAATTTCTTTCATCACAAGGCAATTTATACCACCACAACAACCTAACTCCCCGTTGCCCTTGACTAAGGTCCACGTTACAGTATTTAACCCCTTGTGGGTTCGTGGAGGACAAAAAAGTTTAAGAAAAATTTATAATTATTCTCTTCATTTTCCTTTTTTTCACACAAAACACCTTATTCACATATTAACAAATAGTTTTCAGCAGGCTACTTCTGTTACATGTAGCCGTTTTGTATAGTTAAAGTATAACTGTTATGGCAAACGAAATAGGTCTGCTCTGGTGATTATTTAAACGGTTGCACTCAGATAAAAAATATATTTCGACAAAATAACGATATCGTAACAAAAACATCGGCACCATGCGTCTTCTAGCGAACGACTTTAGACATTTATACTTAATATGAAATCAAAATTATTACTTAGACTATTTCCTAGGTCTATAGAAACTTCTTTTACAACGAAAATAACGCAATAAAGGCTGACGGTCCCTAAGCGACAGGCCGGCGCCTCTCCGGAAATGTTCCGTCCAATACCGCGCCCAAGTTTCCTCCGGCGCTCTTATAATAATCCATATGATCTGATTTGAATTTTGATTCGTCACATATATTTTAACAGTCTCTCACAAAGTTATCCCGCGGTACAATGTGGTGCTATGATGAAGCGGAATTGTGGAAGCTGATTGAGTCTAATGTACTTCTACTCTGTGATTATAGAAATTAAATTGGTTGTGCATCACATCAACTTCACACAAGTTTTTCCAAAATATTTTTTGTTTTAATGATGCTTTTTATTTCTATGTAAAAATATGACGTTCTATGTGGTGTATAAATTGAGAAGTCGTCTTTAAATGAACCCAATGTTTTTAGTCGATCCCCGGGCATTAAAAACATGTATGTGCTAAGAAGTTTGTATTAGTCCAAGTATTTCTATGTTTAAAATGTATGCACTGACAAAAAAAAAGTTTTGTATCTGGCCCTAATATTACCAAAATTAGAATAAGACGGCGCTGTGTTTTGAGAAGGTATAATTATAATTAATACACTTTTGATAATGTAGAAACATCAGCTAATTAGTAATGTATTTCTTATTAACATTATTGTGTTATTTTTGAGTAATCGTTTGTTAATAGACATACTACTAACTGGGACTAAGAAGTCTATTAAACAAATAATTATAATTCATGTTATTTTGCATTTGAAAATTAAAAAATAAAATTATTCAACCAATTTTTAGTTTAGCTCAATATTCGCCTAAATCACTAAATCGTCCACGAGCAATTGGAGTGTATATCCAATTCAATACGAGATAAAAATGGGATACGCAACGGTATCGATAAAATTAATTAATCCTGCTTTATTGCTATATCCCACCTAACTAAGACAGCGACGAGCAGTGCAATAAAGCTGCAGTCACAGTATTACCTGAAATTTTGTTCTAAATAGCATGTATTGAAAAACAAAATCTTACCCACAATCATTTATTAAACTTACCTAATATAATCGAGCAGGCCAGATTATAGAGTTTTTTATCAACTTATCAATATGAAAATGTTTGCGTTGTTTCTAGGTAAATAATTGATTAAACTGTTTGAAAAATGTAATGATCGATATAAGGATAATCGGAATAAAACCAGCATCAGTACTTTAATCAGACCATTGTAAATGCCTCTTTACGAGCGAGATTGAGTAAAACGAATGAAGTCGAGGACACAACGTCAATTTACGGCTATGGACTATCTCGTTTCGGATGTCGTTCCATTAGGACTCCTCGTAATAGCTTATGTAACTCGACAACTTCAGCACCACACTTTTCCAGAACGAAAAGGGGAAAATTAGTGAGGCACACTATTCAATATTGTACAACACTCGGAGTGCAAACTTCCAACTATGTAATAACGACTGCAACGAATGTAAAATCCGGTCAAGTGCGTTTGCGGCTGACACGGCTGCTGCAGTTGACGCCTTTTTATAAAGCTTGCAGGATCATGACAGTAATATTTGAAACGACTTTAGCGAGCACCGCGCCAATTTGGGTGGTGCTTTGCGTATGCTGTCATGTGCTTTTTGAATGAATATTTAACTTGCCTTTGCATTTTTTGTACTCACATGTTATTTGTTGTGGTTTTGTAAAAATACTTTATGAACTTATAAGTTAAATATTAATATAAGTTTAGTTCCCTTATAAGAAAAAAAAATTAACCAAATGAAAAAAGTAATATTACTGCAATTTATGAATAAATATGATCCTTAATATTCAAGCAGCCATACAGTGATACCAAAATTCTAGTACTTATATAAAACTTAGCAAAGCATATTAAAATACTATTATTTAGTATTATTAAAGTATTTGTAAGTGTATAAATCATACATAAAATACATTGAAAATACCAAGAAAAACCGATATGCAAATTGATATTTGTATTGCTCGGGGTAAAATCCGAAAACCTGGGTTTCGTAATCGACTTTTTCTAGTCGTCATAATTATCATGATCATGATTATTCATGTGAATGGTTCACAAGTGCTTTTAGATAATCAGGAAATCATATCAAGTTTAAATTAAATATTAGTTTCGTTATGTACATTGTATAAAAACACAAAAACAACCTCACAGTTATTTAAATCTATCAGGGCTTACTCTTTAACTTTTTATCACACCTGGAATCTAACAAAATTATTGATGATACTACAATCATGCTGCAAAGTTGTCGAAACTTTCACAAAAAGATAATAGAAAAAATAGAAATACAATATCAACAATTATAGCTTCGACAAGAACCCTATAATGCCAGTTCGATAAAATCACAAAGTCGCAATAACAGCAGATGTGACAACCGCGACAACTATTCGAAAGTTCGGACGACGGCGTCGCCCCTTCCCCGAGCGAACCAGAAAAGTGTCATAAAACTTTTCTCGTCTGTGTATGAGGAAATCATATGAGCAGTTTTTCGTGTCTACTGACAAAATAGACGATGTGTTCACCTGCTAGAAGTACTTCAAATTGGGTCCAACAAAAATCTCATTAAATAAATGGATTAATTGACGATGTTCCCTTATTAGTTCTAAATACTTCGAGGTCTTTTGGATGATATAAAACAGATATAAAAACGAAAATATGCTTTACATATACTAGTATAAAAGCTATCTTAGTTTTATTATGCTCAAAAAGTCATGATATTTCACCTCTTTCTCTTAAGGGATTGATAGCATATAAGTAATACGAATGTCGAATAATATTGAACGTATTATTGAAATTGCATTCTTTAGGTGGTCGATATTTGCTCTAGAACACTTAAAACTTACTGTTATTTTAATGGTCTGAGATGATATTTTATGAGGAAATGTAATCAGTCTATTTTGTAATTACTTATAAGACTTTTGTAAAATTAAACTCATGTTTGAGTGACGTTTAGGGGATTAAGGTTTGATTATACGACGAATGCTGGCAAGTGAACAACTGCAATTATCCCGCGCTCTTTGAGATAACATTTAGTCGTTAAAATTCATTAATGCAATTAGTATGGGGAGACTGCGAAAATATTTTGAGAAACTCATTACCATTCGAAACAAAAATACGGCAGTGTTTAATCATTGTCAAGTCCGTTGCTATTACTCAACAGAAGGGCCACTATATTCCACTCCCGTTCGTTACAGCGATGACGTTATAAGCTGTAAGACTTTTTTGCTGTAATTCAGATTAATTGGTCACTTTCCCCCGCTTTAGATTACAGCTGTTTTCACCGTTTTGCTTTAACCGAAAGTGTTACTGGCCGAAACGAGTTTACCAGATTGAAATACCAATTTTATCGCCTCCCTATTTCCATTTCGAAATAAGTTGTCTTTGAGGTTTTGTATTCATTCTAAATAAGTCACTGCGGTGGTACCTATCTAGACGATGTATCTTATCCTGATGATGGAGTTTCTAGCATAGTTTTCTGCCTGATTTTCTGAATAGAAAGGTAATGCCGTGTTCCAAATACAGCTTCGTTAAGCAACGGCTTAACGAAGCGGGACTTACCGAACTATTATCAAAATAATTATAGTTGTTATTAACACCTACCAATCCACAAACGGTACACGTGGTGGATTACGGCTTTATCGGCCCATAGCTATGCGGTGCAAGAAAACCTATGCATTAGTGGGACGTTTAGGTGTATTATGAAGTCATCTGTGTATGTCGTATACATATGGTAAAGCCGTGAATGAAATCAGCGTATAGCACTAAAAAATCATGCCGTAAGAAATAGCTTGTCATGCCACTTTTGGAACAACAATTGGCTATGACCACTCACGAATGTGAACTGGTCCAGCTAGGCAGACTGTTAGTTCCCCTCAATAATAAGATGGAAAATAAATTATATAAATATTGTATTGCTGTAAATTTACAATACATTATACGGGATTATAAAGGAATTTAATAATAAAATAGCGCTGCTGAGCTTAATAACACAAGCGCTGTAATTAAAACGATTGACGACTTACCCTCGCTATCAAAATACTCGTACCTATAAACAAAGATTCCATTTTGTTATGTAAAAATATTTTCGATAGTGCCGGGTTAAATTATCTTTGCCCATGTGATACCCACTAATAGTCGCCTGGGGAACAATCCACCCAAATAAAAACGATCTTGTTACTGGCACACTTCTGGGGTTCTCCACCCACCTTTCAGTTAACACATACGGTAAATGCCGTTATTGTGACGACAGCAAATATGGCCTTCATTCAGCACCTGATGCCATAGTTAGTTAATATATGGTTTGTGTAACTGTATCTGAACAAAGCTGCTCCCTTTAATATAAAGTAGCACTAATACCTAACGATTTTCGTGAAAAATTTAGAAATCATTGATATCTGTGCATTAGTCTGTTATATTTGACGACCCATTTGGTGTTGCGGTTGAGAGGTCGGCAGCAACACCAAGGGTTCCGGGTTCGATCCCCGGGCAGTATAAACATTTGTGTGCATGAACATGTCTGTTTGTAATGGTCTGGGTGTTTTCTATGTATAATATGTATGTATTTACAAATAAAATGTATATAAGTATGTTTATCCGTTGTTTAGTACCCATAATACAAGCTTCACGCTTAATTTGGGGCTAGATGGCGCAGTGTGAATGTTAGTGGATATTTATTATTATTATTTATTATATAATACCTATATTGGGAAGTCGTAGATAATATTTGGTTGTTAGTTGATGCTTCATGATCCGCTTGCCCACGGTGACTGTAACATACTAGGTAATTCTAACCAAGTGTGTCAGAGCAGTATTGAAGTAGTATTGATTTATTACTAAAAGAGTATTTTTCATTCAATGATCATCCTTGTAATGTTTAGAATAAAAGTAAACTATGATGCATCCTCTTACTCTCCTAACAACGCTTTGACAGCGTAGTGAAAGTTTATTAGAATCCATATTTAATGGTATTGATTATTTTAGTTTATATTAAGCAACTCATTATTATAAAAATTAGATACTTAAAGGAATTTTATAAACATTGATTTTATTAAACAGAATAAATGCTTAGCGCAGCCACTATCGAAATTATATATTTAATTAATTCTGGTCTACGATAAGTCGAAGCAAAACTTTATTTGTAATAAAAATAAATAAGGTAAACCGCCCTAATATATTGAAAAAATAAAACTGAACACAAAGAAAATAATAATAATTTTATAAAAGACCAAAACTATTCCCACGGTGAATTAAGTAGGGCTTATTGTAAGCAAGCGGAACGAAGCAGCCGCGTTGATTATGGTAATCACAAGACGGAGATTACTCTGTTCGCTGAATACTGATGATTATGTAAACATCTCATAAGCCGGGCGTCGCTAACAAATCACTGTACATTGATATCTGATAGCTTTACTAGCAAGTATCTTAAAAACTGTCATTGTTGTTATTTGGCTTTTAGACGATGACTCAAATTACGCATTATAACTCATTAGTATTTTTATAATATTTTTCTATAAAAATATCAAAAAAGAATTGTGGCGTAGCCCTCATTATTAATTTGCTATTAAGAGATGAGCCACCAGCTACAGTATTTCCTAGTTGATACGACATGGAACCTTCAAGCAAGAACCTAACACTAAGTGAATGTAAACACCTAAAATCAAGTAGCGGGCCTCAAGCCAAAGGGGCGTATAAGAAAATACGCATATGTTCATAGTTTCTTAATGTCATCATCATCATCAGCTCATTAAACGTCCCCACCCGAGGGGCACGAGCCTACCCGTATAGGGTGATTAGGCCATAGTCGTCCACGCGGGCCCAGTGCGGATTGGACGACTTCACACACAACCTTTGAATCTTTTCGCAGGCGTGCATGAAGGTTTCCTCACGATGTTTTCCTTCAACGTAAGAGCATCGGATAACGTACATATATCTTAATGTATCGATAGAAAATTAATTCTTTTTCACATAAATTTTTCATATAAAAATCAATTTAAATACACATGCAAGTTTTTAATAATGAAGGTACAATGTGTATTTATATATACACATGCTTCGACGTTATTGGAGAAACATGTATGTACTCACAAATTATTTATTAGTGTGTCTATTGTGTCTTGTATTAGTTTTATCTAAAGATACTGCACTTAGTAATATATTTTTTTGCTATCATTACGTAGTATTTTTAAATAAATAAATATCAACTGACATTCACACAGCGCCATCTAGTCTCAAACTAAGTGTGTAAATGTAGTTTATTTGTGTAATATGGGTGCTAAACAACGGATAAACATACATTCATATATTTTTTGTGAATACATACACAGAAACACCTATACCAATAAAAAAAGACATGTTCATGTACACAAATATTTGTACTGCCCGGGATCGAACCCGGATCCGTTGGTGTAGTAGCCGACGTCTAAACCATGACACCAAATGGGTTGTCTTTGATAGGGATATTTCCAATTGGTTGTAAACATTCAAATTTATCGCGTGATTTTCCAATGCTTACGCAGTAATAAGTTAATACAGATAGGAAAATAGTTGATAGCTTTCATCAGCAACATATTTTATAAGCGTAATAACATGCGGGCATATCTTGT